>PVJX010000439.1:0-262131 GCA_004027295.1 Dolichotis patagonum
GATGAAGGGTGGGCCTACCAGCCCCAAAGAGTCCCACCGAGATGCAGGTCCGCACAGACTTTCAATCCAAACAGCTCAGGCCACTCCTGTTTCCTGTCCTTTTACAATTTCCCCTTTATTTCACCGGATTCTTTGGAATACAAAAGGAGCACTTTAAAGACATGCTGCTAAATATCCGAGTTTTGGTCAGAGATGATACACATATGCAAAAATGTGTCATAAAAAGTATTTTCTCCATGAAATCTTTCATCTTTATATGAAAATGTATATGATGGGTACAATTTAGAGTTATGAAGAATCACGTCTAAAGTTTAAATAATATCCTTCATGCCCTCAACCCTACAATAGGATTCCTGCTGTTTCTGAAATGGTTATTTTCCTCAGTAACAACAGCTGCTCAAGCCATTTCTTGCCAGTGGAATCTGTGTATAGAGGTCCAAGCCTGACTGACCTTAGGTTCTCGCTCACATTATCCTGGGTGAATGAGATGGATGGGAAGGCCCCTGTGGTTTGGCCCACCAATATTGTTCCTGATGAAGGTTAACAGTGCTGGCCACTTTAAATCTTACACAGCAAATTACTGACATATGGGGTTTCCTATCAAGTTTACAGATATCCTATAGTGATTTCAGTGTTTACACAGCACAAAAATACTGATGCTGAGTTTAGGAAAGCATTTTCTATTCAGAATGCTACCACAGAAAACTGCTTAAAATGTCTGAACATTGCATTATAGTGTAAATATACTAATAATTACACAGCAATTGGTTACCTTGGAAAGAAAGGTTACTGATAACTTCAGAGTTGTTTTTGAGTTCATTAATACAATCAATTATTTGCTGCTGACCTTTGAGGGGGAAACCTCATTCCTTTGATGCCAATTTACCGCATTAATATACAGGAACATTTATGGGTTCATTATTTCTGAATTCAGAGAACTATTGGAATTTTATCTTCTTAAGATTTAGATAGTCTGTTTTAATATTTCTCCCTTATCTGTAATTTTAAAAATGTTTTTAATTACTTTAATTCAAAAGGTATGAAAATGTTAAATGTAAAATTCCAAAAATAATATATTTTAAAGTTTTAAGTACGCAGCATTGTAAGCACTGTGATAAAATCTCATGCTGTCCCATGCCATCCACGTTGGGCATGAATCAGCCTTTGCTTAGTGTATACATCCTATGTGCATGACCTGCATATTAATCTCCTAGGAGCCTCATGTGTCAGGTCAACTGTCCTGGTATTGTAATACTTGTGCTCAAGTGACCCTTCTATCATAGTCTAACTCTAGGTCACGGTGTCTACATTAGTCACCTTGCTTAATTGCATCAGGAAAAATTGTAGCATCTTTCATACATAAGATTATGAAACAGGCAGGGTTGTGGTGGAGAGAGGGGGAGAGGGAGGATGTACAGAGTTGTATGTGTAACTTTTATGATGGTATTTTGTTATAATTTTTTATAATGTTACTATTACTACCTTATTGTGCTTACTTTATACATTGAACTTTACCGCAGGTATATTTGTATAGGAAAATGATAATGAGATGAGAAGTTGATGTTATCTTCAGTCTCAAGCACCCACTTGACATATCCCCTGTGAATGAAGAAGCACTCTACTGTCACTGCCAACTAGAAAAAGAAGACAAAAAACAAAAACAGGTAAACAAGCACTACAGATCAACTGAGACTTTTTATTTACCACACACTTAAGAAGTAATAATAAAAAGTACTAAAACTATTTTCAGTGAAAATGTGGGCAAATTTCAAAATCATCTATTTTTCATAGTTATTTCATGAGTTGTGTATTCCCTGGCAACTCTAGATTCTCTTCCTCTTGAATCAGGAGAATGTTCTATTTAAAAAAAAAAAAAAACTTTATTTTTTTACCCAGAAGTTTTTCTTTTCTATTACTAGAGACTTAGGTAACACACATTAGGCAATATAAGGCAAGGCAGTGACAGAGGAGCCATGAGATGATATTCCTTTGAAAAGACCAAAAAAAGAAAATATTCTGATTCCACTTGTCTCCCACCCCTGCCTTGCTAATGGAACACATCAGCATTCTGACTCAGAATCCACTAATTGGATGGAGCCCTGTGTCGGTATTTGTAGGAAGCACTGATGGTCACTCCGGAGACTGTGATTAGAGCTGGTGTAGCCAAAGCTCAAGAAAGTAACAAATATATTTAGTATAATACACTTATTCAGTTTTTATTAATTAGCATTTTTCCCCACTGAGATGTTGATTTCTGTTTTAACAAGACTAGTGTAACTTTGTATCCTCTCGTTCATAAAAGCAGGGTTGAAACATTTTAGCTTTTCATGCTCCTAGAAGAATGCATGAGATTTAAAGTTCTCTTCTAATTACCGCTGTTTAGAAAATCTGAAGCCCAGTATCTGAGCTAGCTAAAACACTTTGGTTTTCTTCTCTTACCACAGGATGAATTCCCAGTCCAAAGTGTGGATCATTTTCCACATGAGAGCCAGGTGAAAAAGGCCAAAGTACCACTACTAAACTATGAAATAGTTACACATATTTCTATCCAGAATTGGCATGAATTGGAGTCTTCATGGAAAGATCCCTGTTTTTGTAGAAATACTGTAAAATGCAAGTTGTATTTCCCCTCAACTACAGTATTAGAAAAAAATAAATTCATTGTCAATATCAGTGTTTTCATAGGTCTTCCAATGGCATGCATTGTTTAAAATAAGAATAAAAGATAAGATATTTTTGGAGAAATGTTTAAAGAAGTATTTTCTAGGAGCAAGATTCAATCCGAACCTTGAGAAACTAATACATGAACCAGCTGCAGCTAATTTTAGCACAAGACACTATGTTTTTCTTTCTGGACAGCATAAAAGAAACTTGATTGTCACTTCTTGGTTTCAGAAATTACTACATACTAGCTATTTGTAGAAATAGCTCTTGAGTCGGGATCACTAATCTTAGCACTTGTGATAAAATTCCTCTTTTTTTTTTTTGCAGCTGTCATTTTTCCACCCTTATTTTATTTAAACAAAGGATCACAATGTTTCTGGTAGGATGGGGTAAGGCACAGAGAAAGAGGAGGAAGACTTCATTTTAGTATGGCTGGAAATGCACGTCAAGTCATATGAAGGAAACCTTGCCTGAATATTGTCCAAAGTGAGACGTGGAGGCAAATGAATAAATTGTTCACTAATTACATTCTCTTTAGAAGCATAGAATTCACAGGAAAACCTTGCAAATGATGACGTTTGGTTTTCCTAACTCTAGGTCTTTTATTTTGAAGGTATTTTTAACTTAAAAAAATACAATTTCTAGGTTTTTGTTGTTGTTGTTGTTGTTGTTGCAGTTTTATACCTGGGATAGAACTCACGACCTTGTGCTTGTCAGGCAGGTGCTTACACCACTGAGTCAAATCCTCAGCCCAAGGTATTTTATTTTATTTTATTATTTTATTTTATTTTTTATGGTCTCCGTGTTATAGCAATACAGGTATCATGAACACCACAAAGAAAAGTTTTAATCTCAAAGATCATAAGTAAAGCCTAGATTCCAAAGCTTTTATAGGGTTTATTAGACTTCAAATCCCTTCTTGCTTTTGTTGTTCAACTAGCTAGGTGCTAAGGAAAGTAGGATGAATACATGTGTCTTTCCAGAAGCTTTTAACATACATTAAATAATAAACTAGTAAAACTCATAACATATCGAGTACTTCAGTTAAAGCAGAAAGGGAACAGATGCTCTTGTATTGTATTCTAACTCATTTTTAAATTAATTATTTGAATCCACTGTCTTTATGTGTGTGTGTGTGTGTGTGTGTGTGTGTGTGTGTGTTTTCCCAGTTTCCTTTGCTTGGGCTTCCTTTGTTTTTCTCTTTTCCCATCTGAAATTTCCAGTCTTGAAAGTAATTACTTCTTGGAGAAAGTTTTCATGGATGCTAAATGCTACCTAATGGAAGCCATAAGCATGAAGTCTGCTAGCATTTAGAGTGGTATAATATGTATGCCAGGTTGAATCAAGTGGGAGAGAAGGTTAATCATTCTTTTAAATTGGCAGTGTTGCTGGAGGTAGATTAATATGCTTTTTGAATCCCTTACGTGTTATAAAGCTCCTCTATCAATCATTGTGTTCATGGTTTAGATTTTGAATTAAAGGTGTCTCCTGTGGTCAGCTGGGCCAACTCCCTTAATCTCTCTCACCATATTAAATGATAGATTTTTCATTTCAATATATAATCTATTTTAAAAGCAGTGTTGACTAAAACAGACTCTAATGTAAACACCCAGCAAATGGAAGAATCTCTTTCCTGAGAAAGAATTTTTTCACAACAAATACAGTTCTTGCCCTATATATGCAGAAACACTAAATTAGGATGTTCTTGTGTGTCTATGGTGTACAGAGTGCTCCTGGCCTGTCAGCTCACTGGCAGAGTAGGTTTTGACTAGATACCAAAGAACAAAATCTGAAATTGGCACCAGTCTGCTTCTCATTGCAAAGGAAATCTCTATTTAAATTTGACAACCTGAACATTGTACAATTTGAAATTCTTGTCATCTGGTTTTCTTTAGTTTCTTTGGAAATGAAGCCTTGTTTGAAAATCTGGACTTTTGATTCTAAGGTTTAACCAGATTTTTGCAGGAGTCATCAATCAGCAAATATTGACCAGAGCTTACTGTACTGCCAGGTGTCGTGTTAAACCCATAGACAGCTAAGATAGTGGCTCTGCTCCCTCTGTGTATTTGCAAGAAGATCATTATAATACTTTTAAAAATGAGCAAGAGCTCAAGTAAAGACAAGACTTTGATTTGAGTCTGTCCTAAAAATGTCTGATTTGATTGATTCCTTCCCTTGTCAGAATTATTTTGTCTCAAGTACTAATTGTCACACGGAACCAAATCTTGTCATCATTTGGGTCATTTAATATTTCATCATGGCAGTCTTAACCTGTTTTGGCTTCCAGTTAGAAAACTAGGAGGCAGCAGAACCTATTTAGACTGAGCACAGAAAATACATTTCCAGATGTAGGTAAGCATAGATAATAGTGTAAATGCTATTGAAGACGAAGGACAAGAGTGAAAAAGGTGGTTCTTAATAGGTTACATAAAACAGACTGCCATTACTTAAAAGAGACATGTAGACCTGTATTTATGGGAAATAGAGGACTTCTACAAGTTTTCAATTAGGTGAACAATTTCAAAAACAAATAAACATAAAATGCCATCCCTAGTAGTTGACTATATGTCTGAAGTCCAGTGAGAGCATTAATTTTCTAGAATTCTGTTGATATTTTGAGGCTGCATTCTACTACAAATTTTTCAGAAGGAAAGGGTAATTTGAAGTCACTTAAAATTAAAGCATCATTAAATTATTGAGGGTGGAGTTATCTTTATTCATGTATTCAATTTGTGCTGCAGTCTATGCCTACTATGTGGCACATACCATGTTTATGGTTCCACAATAAATACATAGAACCCAGTGGAACTCCAAAGATAATGAGACCCGGGATAACAGCTTATTAAAATCCAACAGCAATGTGCCATTTAATATGTCATAAAAATATAACTAAAACAAAGCAGAGAAAGCACAAAACTCTGCTTGAAGATATATATAGACTGGGGTATTAACAATTAATCTTTAAATTGAGTTTAAAAATGAGTAGAAATTTTCCAGTGGAAAAAAGATCAAGGCCACACTCATCAGAAGGAGCAGCCTGGAAGTGAAAAGAGTATAGCAAGGATTACCAAAGTAGTGTTTGTTTGTTTGTTTGTTTTTACTATAGCATAGGTGTACAAAGTGGTAGGAATGGAAACATAAAATGTGTTACATTTCCTAAGAAGGTTTTTTTTAAACAAGATGGATTAGTTATGAATGAATATTTTCAAAATAGAGGCTGCTAAATAAGTCTTAACACAAATATAAGAGTTGTACTGCGCATATGGCTTATTGGTCAACATTTCTGTATTTCATTCTCCAGGTTAGATACTATTACAGTTCCTCAGCATTTTCCCTAAGTAAGGCCGTTTGGTGAAAATGTGTAATTCTTTTATTTGAAAAGTTTTGTCTTAAAATGTATGAAGTCCCAATGCCTGAAATATCTACTAATATTCATTCTTTGACATCATGAGCCTAATGTGGGGATATGTTCTATAATTTTGTGAAGTAGTGGTCTCTCATCTTCAAAATTCCTACAAATAGAACTAATTTTGGGTCTTGCATAAAGTCACTCAAGTAATTCCTAATTTAACACCACAGGTTGTTTTATCAGGTATGCAGAGATAGTCAAGAAAAGTATGTTAAGTGTGATAACTAGATCTTTATAATATACCCGAAATTAAAAACCATAGTGCTACCATATTGCATGAATGCAGGGGGATTATGGACAAAACTACTCATAATTCAGATCCTCCAGATAGATAAAATATTTGAAGCTCTGAATAAGGTTCATTGTCCGTATTCGAATAATTTTTGTTTGCACATTCATTCACTGACTTATTAAATGTTTCCTGAAAGTGTGGTATATTTCAGATATGGCATTAATTTTTGGGGTACAGAATGAATAACATGATATATTTATTATTAAAGATTATATTATGTACACAAAAGACAAAGAAATAATAATAATTGAGAATGCTTAGTATTATGTATGCAGAAAAGTAGTAAGAGTTCCTACGAAGTGGAGAGGTTTTTTTGATAGATCTCAGTCAACTATACTGAACCTCATCTTGTGCTTATATCATTACTTATCTCCTTCCAAAGCTTCTGGCAACATTCAATAGTCTCCAATTTCTCAATGATCTTTATTACCCTTGAACTTTCCTCAAGTTATTTATGCCATTAACCTGGGACATTCTTTACCTATTCAACTTCTACATAATGCATCTTTAAATTCCAAAATAAGCATTCCACCTTAGGCTTTTCATGACTTCCACTGTAAGTAAATCCCTTGGTATGTTTGAGAAAGCCTGGCATTTCTAATTAGTAATGAGATATACCATTATAGTCTACAGTTTCTTTACCCTAGAAAGCAGCAAACTCCATTTGCCTTATTTTCTGCTGTATGGTCATGCACTATCAGATCTATTTTAAGTACTGAATAAATATTTTATTAAAAGATTAAGGTATAGTAGTAGTCATTAAGAGACTGCTTCATGTTCCATAGATAAGAGGAATTATCAGAACTAAGTAGTGAAAACAGGACTGAATAAAAGTAAACAAAGTTAGCAAATATTAAAAAGTTAAGCTAAATAATATTTTCACTGTATTATTAAGAAAGGGGGTGATTAGACAAAATTCAGAGTCCTTAATATTTTCTCAATATTAAACTGGGACATAAAGGGCAGCGTGAATGAAGTTAGGATTAGGATTAGTGTTAGGGTTAGAGACTGACTCTATCTCTTTCTAGGAGCATATGGAATATGCCAGGCAGTTGAAGAAAAAGGCATATATTAAGTGATACACAAAGAAATTGTGGTAAGAAAGAGAATACGTAGCAGATAGAGAAAAGACCATCTAGATACAATACCAAGAGTTAGAGCATAATTGAGAAATAATTGAAGAAAAAAATAAAGATATGTGGTATGTCAGCAGAAATCATAACATTGTCATAAGATTTATAGAAAATAAAATTAGTTTTAAAGAAATACTATTTAAATTAGGTAGTTTGTTTTAAAATGGCAAAAGTCTTTTAGAAATGGAAACAGAAAATGCAATTCATTTGGTCATTAACCTTATCCACAAAAAGAGAACCATTTCTTAGAGTTGCGAGAATAGATGAAATGTTAGTAACACAATATGAAGAAAGTTGAATTTCATCTCTAAATAATGCCAGTTGAAGAGTGTAGAGGGTTTATCAAAGGAAGAAATAATGAAAGAAAAGTTTGTTTTTACATTAAATGAAACAGGTGAGGGCAATTTGTACATTGAGAGGAAATGGCAGTGAAAGCCTGAAGATCTTTTTTTTTTTATAATTTTATTTAAAGAGAAAAAACAAAACAAAACAAAACAGAATAAAGGGTAGCAACAATACAGTATTCCAAGGAAAAAAGGAAAAGAACAACAACAAAAAAACCTAAAAAAATTACTGCTTGACAAATTACATACTGACTTCTTGGAAATAGTTGTTCAATTTAAAAAGTTAAAACATGTAAAGTAGACATTCAAACAGTGAGACTGTCAACAGTTCTGCTCCACAATCTTACAAAAACAGCAATATGGTCATCCATCTTACCCATGCAAATATACATGCAATTATATCAAAAGGGTAGAATTAAACATAACAAAACAGAGCAAAGCAGATCACAAGACAGCAATGTAAGAGACAAAATTTCAAAACTAGACAATCGGTGACATTCACTCTCTATCATATTGACTCTTGTTTTCTTCCAAATAGTTGTCCATATTGTCACATACAGGGAATTCACATGAAACAACCTTGTATGGAATTGATCTGAGCAGGATGAGGAGGGCATTTCAAGTCTTCAAGACCAGACATTAGAGAAGCCAAGAATGGCTGTCATCGTGTCTCTCATTCTTCTCAAAACAGCTGTCCATACCTTAATGTGTGTTGAACTCAAACAAGGCAAAGCAAGCTAAGATCACTTTGAATGAAAAGTGATAGTTTTGCTGGACTTCACATCATGACATTATGGAATCAGCACTGGGTACTGTAGTGTCTCTTTTTCTTCAAAGTAGTTGTTCATTTCAACATGTGTTATATAGTTGGTTCTCGTAAACTGTTTATAAGCTCTACACCTGCATGAGTCTCTACACGTGTATCTATCATTTCTGTATTAGCAAGAACAAAACAAAGCAAGATAAAACAAAACAATTCCTAGAAAAGCATGAGGCAGAAAAGTCACATAAAACCACAATACAAGGTGATCTACAATGGTTACCATGGTGTCTCAGCAGTGTATAACAACATTAATAGAAACGAAGCTTTGGAGATATTATAAGACTTCAAAAGCAAGTAATAATCAAACCAGAGTGGGTATCTTAGTGAATCTTGTCATCTAAGCCTGGCTGGGGATTTAGCTCAGTGGCATAAGCGCCTGCCTTGCAAGCCTGAAGATCTTAAGACATCAGTATGAAATGAATTTGTAGTTAAGGTCAAGTGAGGTCCTGGAGCTGGGGTCCTAATTCAGTATGTCAGTATGCGATGTGTGTATAAAAGGGAAACACTATAGGTGTCTCCCTGCACACATACACAGAGAGAAGATGCCATCTGAGGATATGGTGAGAAGGTGTCTTATGGCTTGGAAGAGAAATCACAGCACAAATTAATGCTCTGGCATCTAGATCTTGGATTTTTATCTTCCAAAATAGTGAGAAAATTAGTTTCCATTGTTTAAAACACTCAATATATGGTATTTTGTTAAGGCAGCTTGAGCAGGTTAATACAGATATCCACATGCAATGGAACATAAGGAGAAACAAAAATGGGGAGCTGAGACCCTATCTTAAACAAAAGTCTGTTGGCATTGGTGGTGTTCACAATTTGACACATTTTTGTCAAGGAGGTAAGCAAAAGCAGCAGTCACATTGTGGTACTATAAATGGCTTTCTATTCTTTTGTCATTATAAAACTGACCAAGGGGTAGGGATGAATCCTGTGAGACACATAGTAGTTTTCTCTCATTGAAATAGCATAATGCCTGGTAGCCACTGTCAGGCACATTACTAAAACACATTTGCACAAAAGCCACAGATCATCTCTGCACAATGCTCTTGGAATTATGAAAGGGTCATAGATAAGTATAATCCAAGATTTTAGAATTCATTTGAATACTACTTTTATTCATGTTATCATATACCATTCTTGTATTTTCTTTTGTTGTTGTTTTAAGTGGAGATTTCAGATTTCCACTTTAGCACTGGTATTCGGAGAAAGGAGTCACTTGAGAGGAAGTAGAAAGGTGGTTTAAAAAATAATTACGATATGTTATACACCAACTCCCTACTAAGAATGTAATCATTATGTGCTATAAACATGTGCTAATGAAAATAAAAGTTAAAAAAATTTCAAAGTAAATCTATTAAAAGTGTAGTGGTATTTTAATAATTTTCAGTCTAGTTTTGAATCTTTTTAGTTTCTCAAAAATATTTTCAATTATAATTAGGAAATGTGATATTAAAATTTCTATTTCCTGTGGTTTTCTAAAAACCATCAGTATATTTTGTTTAAATATATTTTACCTGAAAAAATTCTAAGGATTTCAAAAAGACTTGGGTTTCTTAGATTCTTAATATCATAAACCAAATGACCAAGTAACTTGTAATGCTTTCCTTGTGTTAGTTGCATCTTAAACTCAACATTTTAAGAAAAGTAGTAGACTTACATTGTACCCAGAGACTTCCTTAGATTTTCACATTTTCAATCATACCTTATTCTAGAGAAAGTGCATTTTTTAGAAGTTTTCTTTCCTCAAAGGGAAGACTTCTTTTCTACTTGAGTATTTTTTTCTACTAAATGGTTGGTGCCCTCGGGCTGACCCACCCAAGGTCCCCATTATTAACATTTGTATTCTATCTACTGTTTGGGGGATTCCTTTTATACTTAGCCTGCTTGCTATATTACTTTCATGTAGTTTCTTCTTTTTCTTCTCTGTCCTAAGATCATCCTGCTCTGTTCCTTTGCTTTTTCCCAAAGTCTCCCTTCACTACTTCATGAAGCCTGGTTAGTATACACAGTGGTGCAGAAGAGCTAGTAAAAAGGGGAGCTGCTCATGGTGGTGTGTCCTTCAGAGAATTTCTCTTTCCATGTAAATATGCTATCATTTGGAAGGTAGTCCTCTTTCCTCTTTAGATCTTAAGAAAATATTCCATGAGGCCTGTCATTTAAACTTGCTCCTGGGACACATTATAAACTATAAAAGCTCCAGGAAGAAAATTTGAAATACAAGGTAATGTAGAAAGACACCATGCAAGTGGCAGAACTCCAAGGGGGTTTGAATACTCAGTAAAACACACCAAAGATTGCCTCTTTTTAGCATGTCTTTTGATCTCAAAATTCAAACTTCATCTCTTCCCTATAACACATTTTGAAATGGAATTGTACTGCTTACTGGTTTGAGTCAAGGTAGACAGAGACAGGGGAACAGGCTGACCACAATATCATTGTGATTTCAATCATAGCAGAAATGCAAAAGAAGGTCACATACAGAAAAAACAGCACCATATGCATAATAAGAAGGCACATTATCTGCTTCCTTCCAAATTCTCTGAAAGCTACAAGTATACTTTTATAAGAGAAGACTTTAAAAATAATTTTTTTACTTTAGTGTTGCTTGCAGTTGCCTCTGAATTTTTAAAAATATAAAATACAGTTCAGGTTGAATGAATAGAAAAAGATCACTAAACAACAAACGAACAAATTTGGTGATCAAAATAACTTTTTAAAAAAACTTAGATCTAAATGGAAATGAGTGGACATTTGTGGCATCATATTTTGAAAGAGGATATGCCTTGGAAATGAGAAGTCTTGCATTTAATTTCTGATTTAGCTGGCACAAATTGTGTAATCTGAGTCTCAAGTTTTACATCTTGGAAAATGAGATTATCGTGCAGAGTTTCTATAGAAAATGATATAGAATGTCTATGGTACACTACATCTGGCTAATGAAGCAATTGTTTTTTAAATATTTTTGTGGACCTAGCATCTGGGAATCAGGAACTATTAAAATCAGAAATTAACTTCAGAATTGCTGGAAAATATATCTACTATATGTAAAAATGCTTTTCTAAGTAAATAAACAGATTTGTTAGAATATTTTAATCTTTTCTAGAGAAACAAAAAAATCACTACACAAGAAAATAGGAACAAAATATTTTTTTCACCATTAACAACTTTCTTCAATTTAAGATTTGTCAAAATACTTTTGGTAAACATATATAAATTAAATGTGAAAGCCAAAAGTAATAACTAGAGAATATGAACAATACTATGAAATACTGCAATGACTTTATTTTGATATTTTCAGCATTATACCATTTAAGACAAAAAGCAGCTAATTTAAAAGTAATTGCAAATGTAGATATGTGATAGATATTTGTCCTATGTAAGTAATGGAAAATATGGGAAAATACTCTTCCCATTTCTTAGGTTAAAATTGGCCCAAAGAATATTACTAATCCTGAAAAGCTGCTCACAAAGGAAAATTTAAAAAAAATCTATAGAGTTAAAAAAATTTAAACATTTATGATAAAAATAACTACTAAATGAGACAAACAGTATAAACACCAGAATATTCGCCTATACAGGAATCATAAATGACCCATAATGTAATAATATTTCTTCTAATAACCCAAAATGAATTGATTTCAATGGCAAAACAAGATAAACAATGCCTGAGATTATTATAAATTTTAATCATACAAAGGAAAAGTATATCATAAATATATATAAAGGAATTTGTAACTGAAAAACACACAATATTCTTGAACATAAAATTATGCAGACATAGAAGAGGAACACTGTTATGATTGTTTTGTAAGAAATTATACAAATAACTTATAAAATTTATTATTTGTTTAAAAAACAGGCTGAATATATAAAATGAGTGATTGCAAGACAGAGAAGCCATTTCTTCTACAATCATTCTAATTTTTAAAAACTATGTTTGGTATTGCACAAAATTTTATTATTGTTAGTTGCTTATACATAAAAGGTTCTAAAAATCAGTTCCTATACCTACCTAACGAGCTGCATTTTTCACAGGACAAAGCTTGAACAGAGGAAATTTACAACTTTAATGTAGAAATCTGTTTCAAAGTACCAGGAAACATTGCCAATGAACATGATTGGAATAGTATTTAGACTTTGTTCAGGGGATTTTGGTCTGAAGGGGCAGGAAAAGAGCTTGCCAAAAGTCCTACTCTGCCTACTTCTTTCTCAAAGGCCAAAACTCAATTTTGATATTATTCTTATTAAATTGAGAGGTGGAAGTAGATGTGACAAAGCGAACAGAGACCAAGAAAGCAAACTGGATATTTACCTATCTTCCCACACGGAAGTTGCATCCCAACTCTCCTTAATTCTTTATGTTTTTAGGAACTTTGCAAAGGGCAGGCATATAAGGTTTTAGGTTTAAATAATCTCCCTTTGATCAAATATAGTTCTTCTTTTAAGAATGAAGCAAGAAAAGGGTCTGAGAAGAAAAAGAGCTGCTATGACAAGTCAAGAGTTGAATGTATTACTTTTATTTACAAATGTGGGAAGTGATCTAGTTTTATAATTTGCTGTTGCAATCTATTGCAGAAAATCTCCATGCAGATATTTATACTAGTGTTCTAATTCAAGACTTTCATTCATATTCAAAGTTTAAAAATATATTATATCCTTGTTTGTGGACACAGAGTATAGTGATAAAAATAGAAATTCTTGGAGGTTTTATTCAACAAATATTTATTGAATATCTCCAATGAATCAGACACTGTTTTTGGCCTGGTATGATATTGGGGACAATTTTCTATGGGACTCATGATATTTCTAAATATCTTGCAAACACAGATATTTGTTTCAGAATATCTTTTCAAAAGTGTATCTCTAATGAATTGCAATGGAACCAACCAATAGAGAATCCTTCCATATCAAAAAGGGCTGTTGTTTAATAAAATTGGTATTTTCCTTCTGGGCAAAGAGCAAATTAGCTTTCAGCCTATTATATCATTTGACTTTTTATCTTGGATTTTCTGAACATGATACAAGCTCATCATATCAATCAATTTTTTTAAACTATAACAAACTACCAGGGATACTCATTTTTATAAAGAAAACAGGCTTATTTTGCCTCATGTTTGTGGTCTAAGGACAAGCAGTTGCATTTGGTAATGACTTTCTTGCTGGAAGTAACAAGAAAGTGCAAGGTGTCACGTGTTAACAGGCAGGAAGTACACTTGTGTTTGTGTCTCTTCTAGTCTCCTCTTCTTCCTATAAAACCAGCAGCATTCAATTATGGGATGCCACCCTGATGCCTTATATAATGTAAATCACCTCCCAAAATCTCTGCCTATGAATATGACAGTCAGATTAAATTTCCATTTTTTTAATACCTCACAATGGGGATTAAACTTTGACACCTGAACTCTTTGGGGCTAGGAACTATATCAAAACCACAGCACTCATCCTATATATACCATCCATCAGGATCTCACTACATTGTTCCTATGGGACTTGAGAAAACAAGGTATGGATATGAATTGAGCTCATGCTTCTTTCTGTGCAATGTGAAATGTCTATTGTTTGTGAACCCAAACTCTATGTCTTCTGCCAGTATCTGAAACTGGTATAAGCTAACTTGGTAGGTAACAGTTAAGATAAACTGATACTCTTCCCAATTCCTGAAAGTTGGAAGAGTGAACAGAATAGACATAGTCCTGAGCCTATAATTTAAATTCTAATTGGGACTGGACAATAAGCAGTTAAATAAGCAAGGATTTTATTTTGGATGAAAATTTGAAAAAATATTGCTGCACTATGAAAAAATAAAGTAGCAGGAGCTTGACATCTGGAATGGCAAAGTAAAGACTTCCAAAAAGTTATTCCTTCATTCATGTAATGACTATTCTGGACAAAATTGTCAAAACCCTGGAAATTGTCAAAACTCTGAAAATTAGTCAAAGTCATGCAACAATCTAAGTAATGATTGTTTAAAAAAATGGTTGATTTTGATAAGGACAGCACGACTTTTCAAGCTTTCACATGCCCTCTCCATTTTTTCCTAGCTCTATGGTATCCTTGAATGCCAGTAAACTTATTCCACTCTTCTGTAATCACTATTCTGGGAAAACCCAACAAATTATTAGCCAATGGAAAGAACAAGATAGATCTGAAACTTTCTCAAAGCCTACTGCTCATAGAATGGCTACTGTTTGACTTCCTGGAAAGCTTCTGAAAAGCTCTTTACTTAGGCTTATCTGCATGTGATCTGGCAAGAAGATCTTCTACACATGCAAGCTTACACGCAGGGCAGTATTCAAGAAAATTGGTGCCAGTAGCTTAACATCAGTCTCTAATGTATCAACAATACAAGTTTGGGTTTACAAGAAGTTTATCAAAATATTTAAAAGGAAAACCTGGAGAATAAAAGATCAATAGGAACTTTAAAAGCTCAGACAAATTTCTGGGAAACTGGAAGGCTAGATGCATGGATAACACTGTGTGCACCATAACTGTGCATGTTCCCTGGAAAGTCCCAGAAAGCATGAAACACTTTAAGCTAACACTGCCTTAAAGTATAGAAATGCAGGAAATGAAGGCTAGAGCAGATTTAGAAAATGTCTGCCTACCTGGTAAAAGCATGCATGGATAAAGATACAGAGACTCTTGGTGGAAGTTGAGATGCTTATTTGATCAAGTGTTTTAAAGAAACCTAATCTTTGACATATTTTTTTAGCTAACAGGAATGACTTCATTGACTTTACTGTAAAATGATATAGATATTATAAAATTAGTACTGAATTGTCATTAATGTAACAAATACTATCAATAACAAATGCTAGGAGGAGGTTCTAATTTTTCACATGTGACACACTATTTTAATAAAAATTTATGATTTTAACACAAGTTGTGAGAAATATAAAGCTATAAGAAAGTTTTGTGAAAATATAGGAAAGAAGTAGTGAAGATGAAAACAGCTGTCATCAGTGTTTTAAAAACATCAAAGAGAATCATATTGAAACAATTCAAAGAATGAGAACAGTATTAAAGGTAAGAATAGGAGCAATGTATAATCAAATAGAGCTCTCTAGCCTTTTTGTCGAACATAAGGGGGCAATAACTGAAAAGCCCTAGAGAATGTTGTAGCTCAGAGCATAGACTCACCAAAATACTCAGTTAACCAGAGGGCTATTGAACAATTTCCTTCCCCTAGGCCTTGCTACCATATCAATAAGTCTGCTGTGTAATAAGTAGGGTTTACAAATGTTTTAGCTATTTTCTCATTGCCAAGACAAAATACCTTACACTGAGAGTTAAAGGAGGAAAGGTTTATTTAGTTCACAATTTGTAGAGGTTTCACTCCCTAATTGACTAGCTCCAAGTTAGGGTGGCAAATGGGGCAACAGCTCATGGCAGAAGGCAGTAAAAGCAACAAGAGGGTGAGCCACAAGTTTCAATCACAAACTCTAGATTCAGCTCCCTCTGGAAAGCCCACTCCCTGTGACAGCATGATGCTGTGGGAGGACATCTAGACACCAACCATAACAAGAAGGGAGTGAGCTACACAGCTCCTCCCTTCTTTATAGAGAAAGCTTCAGGAAATCCAAGGTGAAAGAGACAGTACATAAGCAACACAAAAAATAACACAACAACAACAAACCTGAGGGCAGCAAAAAAATTTTGCCTCTGATAATTACAATTTCAACAGATAGTAAACACAGCATAAACCCCTAACCACACACACATAATTTCACACTCAGAGGTTTTTTTTTTGTTTTTTTTTTTTTTTTTTTTAATTTCAGTGCCTTTTACTCAGTACATTGTGGCCAGCTTTTTTCACAAAAAAATATAAAATGTATTGGGCTGGGGATTTAGCTCAGCGGCATAAGCACCTGCCTTGCGAGTGTGCAGTCGTGAGTTCGATCCCCAGTACCAAAAAAAAAAAAAAAAAAGTATTTAAAAACAAAACTCACAGCATAATCAGATCACAGCATGCCTGAGGAATAGAGTCAGATATGGCAGATTCACTGGAATTATGCTAGATATTTAATACAACTGTGTTAACATGCTAAAAGTGCTCTAAAGGATAAAACTGTATTTATAAGTGTGTAAGATAGATGACTATATTACTAAATTTTTGTTGAATCATTGAATAGAATGGTTTATGTTTGAGTTTGAGTGTCTGTCCACTTTTTATGCTTTGATTTTATAACTTGAACAACTGTTTCTAAGATGACAATATGTAATATATCAACTAGCGATTTCTTAGTGTTAATTTTTTTTGAATTCTGTATTATTCTACCTTTTTTTCTATTTTGTTTTTTCTTTCTTTAAATAAAAAAAATGCTTACAGTAAAAGAAGACATCAAGCCAGAACAGATATGTGTTGTAACCAACGAGGTGGAAATTCTTAAGAAAATTTTGAATAGAAATATTCAAAATCAAAAACATTTTACCAGACATGAAGAATGACTTTATTGAACTCCTCAATAGACTATACAGGGCAGAAGAAATAGTTAATGAATTTGAAGAAACACTACTACAACCTTTAAAATTTAAAATCAAAGAAAAAGGATTAAAAAGACAATAGAATATCTTCAAAATGTGGGACAATTGCAAAAGATTTAAGAAAGGTATAATGGAAATTGCAAAGGTGGAAACAATGGAAAAGGATACCAAATATTTGAAATAACAACAACAAAACCTTCCAAAATTAATGAGAGATAATAATTCACAGATTTAGGAAACTTGATGAGTTGTGCTGCTGTAAACATGTATTTGCAAATATCCCTGTAATGTGATATCTTCAAATCTTTCAGGAAATCACCAAAAAAGGGACTAGATAGACTGAATAATATTTCTAATTTTAGTGTTTTGAGGAGCCACCATAATGATTTCTACAGTAGTTATGCTTGTTTACATTCCCACCAACAGTGCTCCTTTTCTCTGAAGCCTTTCCAGCATTTATTATTTTATATTTAATTTTTTTTATATTTTATATTTTAATTTTATATTTAATTTTTTATATTTAATTTTTTATTTTCTTAGTACATGTTTATAATTCATACAGTTGATGGTCTTCTTAGAAATAGTTATACTATAGCTTGTTTCTTTTGTTTTAACCCCCTTCCTCTTCCTTTCTTCCACCCCCACTTGTTACTTTGGTGAAGTTTGTTATTAGCTCTAAGAGTTTTTTGATGGAGTACTTTGGGTCTTCTATGTAGAATAATATGTCATCTGCAAATAATAATGTGAATTTTTCCTTCCCCTTATAGAATTCAGTAGTGTATCCATCAGGTCCTAGAGTTTTTAAATTGGCAGATTATTATTATTGCATTAATTTCATTGCTTGTTCTTGGGTTATTAAGCGTATTTATATCTTATTGCATTAATTTTGTTTGTATGTGTCTAGGAATCTGTCCATTTCTTCAAAACTTGTTAATTTGTTGTAATTTAATTTTTTAAGTAGTTGCTGCCTTCTGTATTTCAACAGTATCTGTTCTGATTTCACCTTTTCATTTCTAATTCCATTTATGTGAGTCTTTTTTTTTGGAGAGTTTGGGTAAATGTTTATCTGTTTTATTAATTCTTTTGAAGAATCAGCTCTTTGATTCATTGATTTCTTTAGTCTCAATTTCATTGATTTCCACTCTCATCTTTATAATTTCTTCCTTTAGTTTTGATTTGGGGCTGGATTGCTATTGTTTCTCAAGTATCTTAAGATATCCCATGAGGTTATTTATTTGAACTTGCTTTGTTTTCCTATGTAAGCATTGATACGATGAACTTTCCTCTTAGGACTGCTTTCATAGTGTCATAGAGGTTTCTTCTAGTTGTACAGTCAACGGCATTAATTTCCAGAGATTTTTAGTTTTCCACTTTGATTTCTTCTGTGATCCACTGTTTAGGAGTATGTTGTTAATTGTCTAGGAGCTTTTGCCTTTTCCAAAATTTCTTCTGTTGTTGATTTCTATTTTCACTTCACAGTGGCACAGTGGTCCAATAGTATGCATGAGATGATTTTAATTCTTTTAGATTTTCTTAAGCAGGTTGTGTCAACTGGTATGTGATCTCTTTTGGAAAAAGTACTATGTGCTGCTGAAAAGAATGTGCACTCTGTTTTAGAGAGACAGGATACTCTGTACATATCCTTTAAGTCCGTATGTTCAAAAATGTGATTTAGCTTTAAAATGTCTTTATTGATTTCTTGTTAAGTTGATCACTTTGCAAGAGTGGAGTTTTAAAATCATCTATCTACTATGATTGCATTAATGTTTATTTGATCTTTTAATTTCAGCAGTTTTTGTTTTAAAAATATAGGTACAATCAGTATTTAGTATATTGATATATGTTTATCTATGTTATCCTTATTTTGTTTCCTTAGCTAGTATATAGTGACATTTTTTGTCTCATCAATTCAGTTTTAACTTGAAGTTTACCATATATGATTTTAGAATTACTATCCCTGCTTATTTTTAGGGTCCTGGTATATGAAATGTTATGTTCTATCCTTTAATTTTAAATCTATGAATCTCATTTTAAATTAGCTCAGTTTCTTGAATGCAATAGATTGTTGGCTTCTATGTTTTTATAATGTCTGGTAGTCTCTGTCTTTGGATTGGATAGCTGAGACTGTTAACATTTAGAGCTATTTCTGAGATGTGTTGGTTATTTACTATTATTGCCTTTTTAAAAAATCTGTCTGTGTATCATTTGTTTTTTCTCCCCTTACGGTTTTTGTTCTGCCCATCCATTGTTATCACTAGTTTCCTCTGTTTTTAGCTGCGTCCAATTCATTGTTTCTTTCAAGAATATTTTTGAACATTATCTCTAAAGTTGGTTTAGCATTTGTCTATCTTCTGAGCTGGTCTCTTTCATTGCATTAAATTATTTCTCCATTTATTTTGAAGGATAACTTTGCCAGGTTAGTTAATCTGGGTTAGAAATTAGTTGCTCTTAAGACATGAAACACTTTACTCCAAGTTCTTCTGGTCTTTAAAGTTTATAGTAAGAAATCTGCTGTGATTCAAATTGATTTTTCCCCCTCTGGCTGCCTTTAAAAGTCTAAGTTTTTTTCTTCTAGATAACTGTGAATTTAATAAGTCTATGGTTTGGTGAACTTCTCCTTTCATAAAAATTCTTTGGTGTTCTATAAGAGTTGCTTATACTTATATTTTAAATATTTTTCTTATATGTGGGGAATTTTATTCCATAACTTTTATTAGTCATTCCATCTGTGCTCTCTTCTAGTTTTTCTCTAATTCTAATTAGGCTTGGATTGGTCTTCTTGTTGTCCTCTAGTAGCTGCTGGATAGTTTCTTGTTCTCTTATTTTCTTTTTGTGTTTTTTGAGCTCTTAATCATAACTCACTATTTCATAATCACTATCAGGCACTCTGTTCTTCACACTTTTCATTTCTGCAATGTATGAAATCTATACTTTTTGGTGAAGCAGTATGAAGCAGCTCTGAGCTGGATTTAAATTTTACAATAGGCTTTCTATGTTTATCTGTGAGTCTGTCCTAGACCTCGGTCCCTTGCCTTGATGAGAGCTGATTCATAGTAAGTGAACCTCTCTGAATCACTGGTCCTGGCTGAGGCCTGTAGTGGCCTGTGAGGCCAGAGATACCTCAAAGGGCAAGATAAGGCCACAGCTGAAGACACCTTGGCTCCTCCACTAATCAAGTAAATGGAGACAGCAGTTAAAGGAAGTTCAGTCTTGCAGTCTCAATCCTACCATGAATGTTATTTGGAGATAAGATGGTTCTCCTAAATTGGCATAATTTACCACTTGGAGAAGTCTTTGAAGTGACTCCCAAGGTCCTGCTCATTTCCTGTGCTTTTTCAGGTTTCTCACCTTTTTTCCTTGGTCCTTAGTCTAATAAAAGTGGGATGATCCGGAGCAGTGGAAGTCTTAGCCCTCAGAGTCTTGAGTTTAACAAAAGGGTTTTGACCCTCCTGGAGCCCTAAAAAATCATACAATTGTATCTTTTTATTTAACCTCTGCTGTATACTCATTTGGGAGATTGGGGATCTAGGTCAGGAACTGATATATACTGATCTGTTTGAAATATTTTCAAGGATTCCATACTCTCGTTAAATCTGTCATTCAAATTTTGAACTGTTTTGGTTAGCTTATCCAGGCTTTTACCAATTTCCCAAAAATTAACTGTGGGCATATTGAGTGTAATTGCTATGAGCTTTTCGTTCATTTCCTCTTTGAACTCATTTAATTTTCTTTCTAAGAAATTTTCATAGATTTCTGCTACCTGGTATTTATTTCTTCTTTGTGACCCCTTACTCGGGTTTGGGAGCACTGGGTTGGGTGGTTTGGAGATCTTTTACTTCCTTGTTTCACTATTCTCTTACTTTCTTTCTCTCTCTCCCTCTCTCTCTCTCTGTCTGTCTCTCTCACTATATATACAAAAATGCTTCTTTTATTTTTCTCCCTTTTTTTCACAGGAGAGTGTTACTGGAGTTTGGAGAGAATTGAGAAGCATTTTCGGCTTGCATGAAGATTTTTATTAAATGTTGCCTCCCTGTGGACAACTTTCAAGTGCTTATATTTACTTCTGTTATTCACTTTAAGTGATTTCAACTCTGTCCCTATATTGACTAAAAGTATAGCAGAAAATGTCCCCATCTAGTCTGTTATACATTTAGAAAGAAATAACAAAGAAAACTACTCACAAAATTATAGTGGGAAATGGGGATGGGAAAGAATTCTATGTCTTATACAAATATTAGAGGAAAGTATGCAAGAGACAATTGAAAAAACAGAGAGGAAAGAAAATTGAATGCAAATAAAACACAGGAGAAAGAGGTCAGGTGAAGCGATATGGGTAAAAGTAGGAGGGATATTAACTGTTAAGGGAGAATTCTATTACCTTCTATAAACTGCATTGCGAGAAAAAAGACAAGAATAAAAGAAGCACACATGCACAGACAATCTCACAAAGGAAAGAAATGTAAACTGAGGGAATTCAAGTATGGGGAAAAGAGAGGAAAACAAAGAGTGAGAAAAGTTTTAAACAGTAAAACAGTGAAAGAAAAAAAATAATATAATCAAATAAAGACCAATAAAAGAAAGTTTTCTATTCTCTTGGACATGTGGCTTTCCTTAGGCTTGTGTTAAGGAGCAGAGCTTAGGCCAGGATATGTCTCTGTTCACGCTGGAAGTCTAAGGTGGCAGCTGGGTATAGAGATCTGCTAACACAGGGATCATGGTGCCAATGTGAGCTCCCTGCCCTTTGTAGCTCAGACTGAAACTGGCCTCTGACTGCAGGATCACCAGTCCCTGCCTCTCAGGGAGGTTCCTCCCAGTCTGCTCTCCAACTGCTGTTCATCTCCTGTGACTGTCCTTCCCTCCTCCATGCTGGGAACCTGGCAGTGTGAAGCAACCAAGGGGTGTTCTATGACCCAGGTGCAAATACCCAGCCCTTCCTACAGTAGTGTCCCCCCAGTGCTTGTTCTATGTAACTATGTCCTGGGGGACTTGTACTGCAGTTCACCTGCCAACAGTTGGCTCTGCTTGGCCACTCAGGAAGCATTATCTCATGTTATTCCTGCTGTCTCCAACTGCGTAAGATTGTCCTGGCCCTGCTCTTCAGCTCTCTGTGAGCAGAGAAGTTATTAGTTTGGCCTAGCTTTCCCGCTGGCAGCTACCCAGCCACTGTCCGTGGTGCAGTGGCACAGTCTCCCCTCTGCTGAGGTACTTTTTCTATATCATGTAATCTTGTTTTCTTTATTATTATGCTCATTTCCTATTTATAAATCATGCTAACAAAAATGACAAGGAAATGTTTAGTGTTGAAATAAAAAAGCACTAACCTAGAGTTGTATATGAGAGAAATTCTTTTAAATTTTAAGGACACATAGGGACTGTCTCAGGAAAACAAAAGGAGAGATTTGAGGGAATATGTGACTGCTGGAATTGCTTTGCAAGAAAGTTTAGAAAAAATTCTTTGATGAGAAAGTTTATATAAAGTAAGAAAGAGGATTAGAGAAGGAGTAAGTTAGGTCATGTTTTTTTGTTTCATTATTTACACCAATGAAATTGCCAAATGTTATAATTCAGAGCCTCCATGCTAGTCTAACATGTAACTCTGGTCACTGCTGATTTCTTTATTCTACAGACTTTGTGTTGTTTTAAAAAAAGTACATGGAAACCAGTGAAAATAACTGTCTCTCACTCTATTTTCAACACAAACCCTGTACTTAAAAAATTACCATATCTTGAGATATTTCCACAGTGGAACCTATTGAGTTTTTCTACATTTGTTTCATCTGCATAGTACTTTACTGTACATGTGTCAAAACCCACTTATTACATCTTCTGTGATCTTCATCTCAGTAAATGGATACCATTTTCCCATTTGCCATACTTGAGTGCCATAATTATTTATGTCTTCAGACACAACACCTAAGTTCTCCACAACTCTTGTTAGCTTTGCCTTTAATGTACAGTCAGCACCTGTTCACTTATCACTGATTTTACAACTTTGCCTGACTCTAATCTATCACTATATTATATGAATTAAGTATTACAGTAAGTCTGCATCACTATGACAAAATACTAGAGATTTTAAAAAAGAACTACAAAAGAAGCAAAGGTTCATTTTGGCCTCAGATTTCAGAATTTTTAGTCCATGATTGGCATAGTCACTTTGGGATTATGGTGAGGAAAAACACTATGGCTGTGGGAGGATGTGATGGAAAAATTTACCACATGGCAGCCGAGAGAGAGAGAGAGAGAGAGAGAGAGAGAGAGAGAGAGAGAAATGATTCAAACATGCCATTCTCAAGACACACCTGCAATGACCTACTTCTTCCAACAAGACCCTACCTCCAAAAATGACTGCCCCCCTGATAGTGCATTGGATTATTAATCATTGTATTGCCTAATTCATTCATGAACTCAGAAACCTCATGGTCCAATCATCTACCAAAGACTCTGTCTTGAACACTCCTGTCCTGGAGAATAAAGCTGCAACTCATAAACTATCAACTCCTGATTGGACATCTTTGAGTCTCACAGTGGGTCAAAGACCAAAATGTGAGTTCCTCTGATTTTGTCAGATATACTCCATATCTAGTGGAAAAGAGCTCTTTCCCAGCTGTTTTCTTTAACAGCTGCAACTGAACCTACCCTATTCTCAGCCCAATAGGTTTCAATTTCCTGTTAGCTTGTGAAATTACTCAAACTGATCATGTGCTCCACAAAAACTCCTTGATGCTTTCTATGGTACATAGTGACCTTCTCTTCCAGGTTTAGGACTATGTTTGACTAATACTGTGGTCTGACTCATATAGGATTGTGATGCTATGTTGTTCATTTCATATTCTTTTACCAATCGAATAAAGAGGTAGTCAGAAAAATTACTACTTTTTTTTTTTGTCACAAGCGTTACCTGCTGTCTTAGTTACTTTTTACTCATCACTGAGACAAAACACCTGATGCCCAAAGTTGGGAAAGGAAAGATTTATTTCTTACATTTTTTGGAGGTTTCAGTCCATACTCAGTTGGCTCCAAGGCAGGGTGGCATGGCAGGGCCACGGTTCATGGCGGCTGTAAAACAGCAAGCAGAAACCGGCAAGAGAGAGACACACCTTTTCCTGCCATTACATCACATCCTGGCTCCACCCCCTGGGAGGGTGTAACACTGACATCACCGATCCAAGCACTTGACAACGAACCAATCACAAATGCACAATGCAAATACATGAGTCCAGCAGGCCACCAAAATAAACCATGACATTCCACCTCTGGCCCCCAGAGACTCATGTAATACTTTTATATAAAAGACATTTAGTGCATCTCCAAGAGTTGCCAAAGTCCACATTTTCAGCATTGCTGAGAAGTCCAAGTCCCAAGTCTCCTCCCATATCTATGGCAAACTCTTAACTGTAACCCCCTGTACAAGTGAAACAAGCTTAAACATTTCTGAAATGCAAAGGCACAAAATAAACATTACCATTCCAAAAGTTACAAATGGGGGAATATAAAGCTTTGGAAACAAGGCAAGTCCAACATCCAGCAGGGCGAACATTAAGTCCTAGAGTTCCATGCTCAGCATTTGAAGTTGCAAGCTCCAAAAGGCTTGGGTGATTCCACCCCCAGGGCACTCCAGGGATTTCAGCTCCCACAGCTTTTCTCTTAAACCTCCTCTGCTCAGTTTTTGCAGCTTTCCTTGGATGATCTACATTCTTGGCTTTTCCAGACTTCTGGGGTCTCCATTGCACCTTTGGCTTCACACTTACGTCTTTACATTTGCCCTCTCAGAGGCACACCGCTTGGCCTCCCAGGCCCTTTGCAATCGAGGTGGAAGCCTTCTTACCCTCAGAATTTGTGCATTTTCCTTGCACCTAAAATCAGCACCATGTGGATGCTGCCAAGGCTTGCTGCCAGCTAGAGCAGTAGCCAGGATTTTCTCTCTCTTGGCTGTAGGGGTCGATTGTCTACATTGCTGGGCTCTGTAAACCTGATTGTAAAGAAAAGCTTTTCTATGTTGCCGCCATTCTGGAACCTCATGTGGCCTCCTGTGCCATTCTGGAGCATGGTGCTCTGCAACTTTCTCATCTGAGAAAATTCTTTCACTTTTGCAGGTTTGGGGCTGCAAAGAATGGAGACCAGCTGCTCCCTGGGATGCCCGGTGGCCATCTTTCTTATCTCTCTGTTTCTTCTCAGCAATTAAAGTCTCCGGCACTATCTTTACAATCCACAGCTTTACTGGAGTTTTCCCTCTGGCCAAACTCACAGTGTTTTAAGTTATCCTGCTGGGCTCTTTGCTCTTGATTTGCAACATAGATCTGGTTAAAAGCCCCCAACAATAGCCATGCCACAGCCTCAACACTTGACTGCCTTGAAATTTCCTTTGCCAGATTAATCAGTCCATTACCCTTAATCTCAGTCTCAGGCAAAGTTACTGGGCATGAGCAAAATGCAGACAAACTTTCTGCCAAGCCATAACACACATCATAGGGAGTGCAACAGCCAATACAGTTCTCCTTCCCCAGCAGAAACCTCGCAAGCCTGGTCTTTACCATCAGGCTTTCTAGCCTTCTGGTCTCCTGAGCTCCGACTAGAATCTCCTCTATAGAACAGCCTCAGCTGCTCCAGTATGTATCCAGGAAACAAGTCCGAACCTTTCCAAACTCTGCCCACAAGCCATTTCCAAAGCCTCTCGAAAAACATGGTCAGGTATAGTCACAGCAATGACCCCACTCCTTGGTACCAAATTCTGTCTTAGTTACTTTTTGCTCATCACTGAGACAAAATACCTGATGCCCAAAGTTGGGAAAGGAAAGGTTTATTTCTTACAGTTTTGGGAGGTTTCAGTCCATACTCAGTTAGCTCCAAGGCAGGGTGGCATGGCAGGGCCGTGGTTCATGGCAGCTGCAAAACAGCAAGCAGAAACCAGCAAGAGAGAGACACCCCTTCTTCCTGCCATTATATCACATCTTGGCTCCACCCCCTGGGAGGGTGTAACACTGACACCACCAATCCAAGCACTAGACAATGAACCAATCACAAATGCACAATGCAAATACATGAGGCCTGGGGGCCACTGACGTAAACCATGACACCCGCCTACCCCATAGTGCATTTTCAATATACCAATCAGCTTGTTGAAATATAAATGATATTTTGAAATCCTCTGGTATAATCCACCCAGTGGCTTCTCACACAGAGTGAAGCCTAGGTGAAAGGCAGGACTGTAACATCTTTACAGAAACCAAAACTCTATGCTGTTTAGCCATGTGATTTTGCAATAATCCTCATTTGCCTACTCTTTCTTTTGTTCATTCTGATTGAGACACACTTGCCCATTGCAGTTCCTTTCTGGTATGCTTCTGCTAAGTGGCAGACTGATGATGGGTCAGTGAAAGAAGTCCACCCCACTCAGTAGAAACCATGATTGTTCAGAACTGAGATAACCTCAGATTTTTTCCTCAGGAAATAGTATATTATCATTGGTACTGTTTGCTATTGTTAGTGCAAGGCTATTACAAAATTTTAATTCATTTAGTTACTGTTTTTGTGTTTATTATATATGACACATTCCTAAAGGACCAAACCCAATGAATATTCCCTCCACTGGTATGTATGCTTCTGTTTCCACTTTAGTTTGTTTGTGCTAGCTATTCTCTTACCTTAAATGTTTTTCATGAGTCTCACATGGCTGTTGTTTTTTGCTATCTGCAAGCCATTACCCAGGTATTATTTTCTCACTCATGCCTTTGTGACTAACCTATTTAAAAATGATGTTGTTTCTGTCCTCCATGTGATGTCTGGCATTAAATGGATAAGACTCTAAAAATTCAGAAGAAAATGTTTTGTACATACATTTTTAAAAATCTTATCCAATTTTCTTTCAGGCTACAGTCTAATTTCATAGTTACTTCTCAGAAATCATAAAAAAACTTTTTACAAACCACATGGGTCAAATCATACTGGCTATCAATTTAATTACATACCTCATTAGAAACAAGTTAATCTGAAGACCTTTAAATTTAGAAATAAAGTTGAGAAATGACAATGTGAAGAATGAAGTATATTTTGCCTCTTCTTCAGGATTTTGATGCCACTATTAATCATGAAAATAGCCAGAAGGTATGATAATAATTATAATGATAATATTTGATTGGCCAATTATCACAGATGGGCTACTATAAATGCCTTATTTGTTTTAATAATCTCATGGAAGTGGTATTGGTATATTCTTCTTTTTAATGAAGAAACACAAGGCAATGCTTTGATCAAGGTTACCTAAGTGGTGAGAAATTATCAGGATTTTAGTTTAGATCTACCTCTATTAAAAGCTCTCCCTAAATTAAAGAATTATGCATCCTAAGAAAATAAAAATGGCATAGGAATACAAGGTAAGTGCCAATTAATATTAGGACATTAATATAGATTAAATGAGAGCATATCTAAATATAGTGCAAGTAGGAAAATATGCAAAAAATCTTTTGTTCATAGATTTTGAACTAGCAGTACAGAGCTGAATAAACCTCAGACAGTCTATTTATTGATGACATGACCTACAAATGTTAGCCACTTGACAGGTAGAAATACAGTTCCTGATCCAATGTTAATGTAATAAATTTAAATGTTACTGAACATTACTTGGTAACTGCAAGCTAAAGGTCCATAGTCATTTGCATGAAATGTATAAATAAGAATTTTGACTTACATGTTGTTGCAGGCATAAATTTAGTTTATTCTTTCTAAAAGGCAGAACTTGACTATGGACATTAAAGATGACTTGTATGACCATGTTAATCTACCTCATATTTCAATTTTTATGGGAACTTTATTACTAAATAATATATCTCCAAGCTCTCCTTTTGTGACTCTGCTGCCCATTACTTGCTTAAACTACAATCGGTCATTACTTATAGCAGTTTTATGCCTCATATACTGCACAGCCATGATGGCTGTCTTTCTAATAAATTCTTCATTGCTTTAAATATAATCATCTGCATTGCAGCTTCATTAATATCCTTTCATTCAAAGATCAAGGTAGGCAACATCTCACTGAGTAAAAAGCTTTAAAAAATTTAGGCCATAGGAACCTGCTCTGGGCTTTAGTCAGTCATGAAATAATGCAGTTACTTATATAATGCTGGTAGCTTTTGAATATCAGATTAATTAGGAACATCCATATATGGTAGAATAAATGGAGAATCATGACCTGATTTTC
The DNA here is from genome assembly GCA_004027295.1 of Dolichotis patagonum. Lineage (NCBI taxonomy): Eukaryota > Metazoa > Chordata > Mammalia > Rodentia > Caviidae > Dolichotis > Dolichotis patagonum. Next base: position 28,353 of record PVJX010000439.1, read on the forward strand.
ATTTTCAAAATAAAATGCAAAGACATTACTCAAGTTTAAAACTGGTCATGTTACTTTGATGCATTCAGGTTTACGAGACTAAGAAAAATTTGGTATTGAAGTTTCAAAATATTGTCTCATGGAGGTCTTGGCAGGGACTCTCCATTTGAAATGAATTCACCTGTCTCATCTATCTACGTCTCTGTCTACTGTAGCAATTAAAGATAATACTATCAAGAGTTTATGTTGCACCCCTAATAACCCTGATTTACCTTAGTAATTGTTTGGGGCAGAATTCCTTATCATTTAACTTGCATTTGAATTGAGAGCCAGCTCTCAGTTTTTCTTTTCTTTCAAGGGCTACCTTGACATGTTTAGTGAGATTGTCAAGGGTGCCATTACCAAGGATATGAATATTTTGAAATCATTGACTCCCAAAACTGAGAGGGGCAAAAGTGTATGTGTCTCAAAAGTGTATTGAAAATAGAGAGGCTCCATAGAGAAACAAAATTGGAAATTGAGAGGTACAAAGCAGATGCAATAATATTTGAGAGTGAATTCAAAACTGATCAAATGATGAAAGGAATTAATAATAAAAACATATTTTGTAGACAAATACCCAGTTTTAATTTCTAATTAAAAGGTGACTTAGTAAGGAAAATCTGCTGCAGGTGTCATAAGATTTAAGTAAGACCTAAAAATTTGGACCAATTAGGTTATTATGAGGTAATTTAAAAATGTCTATGTGAAAAAAAGTACATCTGTGTAACTAGTTGTATAAGTATCTTAACTATTTTGTGTAAATACATCCCCTTCTCCCTTGCTTTTCCCATTCCCCCATTAGTTTCTCTTTTCTTTTAAACAGTTTCTTCCCAATTCAAATGTATATTGTACATTTTGAATCTTATTTACTCTTTCAGCTTCTTACACTAGTAAGACAATGCAATGTTTACACATATGAACCTGATTTATTTCACTTATGAGTATGGTCTCAAGTTGTATCCATTTATCTATAAAAGTCTCTAGGGTATCCTTCTTTATGGCTGAGTAGTACTCCATTCAAATAAAAAATCTTTTTTAACCATTCCTCAGTTGTTGGAAGTTGAGTTGTTTCCAAGATTTGACTGTTACAAATTGTTGTGGTATAAACTTGGATGCACATATATCACTGTGGGTTGATATTGTTAATTCTTCTGGGAAGGTATCTATAAGGGGAACAGCTGGGTTGAATGGGACCTCTAGTCCTAAATTTTTAAGGAACATCCACATTGATTTCCACAGTGAATACACCAGTCTACACTCCCACCAACAGTTGAGAAGGGTTTCTTTTCCCCACAGCCCCTCCAGCATTTGTTATTGGTTGATTTCTTGAAGACAGCCATTTTTTCTGGAGTGAGATAAAATTTCAACATTGCTTTAATTTGAATTTCTCACATGTCCAGTGATACTGAACATTTTTTCATATATTTATTTGCTATTTCTACTTCTTCATCCAAAAAGCATGTATTCATCTCAGATGCCCATTTTTGGAATGGATCTTTGAGTTTAGAGGATCTGAGTTTTCTCAATACTTTGTATATTCTAGATATAAGTCCTTTGTCTGAGGGACAGTAGGCTAAAGTGTTTTTCCACTCTGCAGGTAGCTTTCCTTGTGATAGTACCTGCTCAATCTATTAATAGGTTAACAGAACCTTGTGATAGGTTCTGTTTCTATTGTTGGTGTGAGAACAGAGATAGATATCACTGTGAAGGAACCACTTTGATGTGGGAAATGTGACAAGTCAATATAGACCCCCAATAGAAGCAAAGCAGAAAACTACACATCCCTGCATACAAACAATTAAAAAGAACACACCTATCTAAAATAAACAAATATACTACAAATTCAAACAACCATGAACCAAGGAATGGTATATATCCTTGTAGTTGCATTTATAATGGGGCCAATTATCCTGTACTGTTGTTTAGAATGAATAACCCACAGTGGATTGCCAGTGCTCTGTCTTTAGTCAACCTTTAAGATCTTATAGTCCTTTCAGAGTGATGATAGAATACTTGTGTTGCTCACCTTGGTGAGTGTCAGAACCAAGCTTCCTCTAGTCCTGTTCCAGCTGCCTTTCTTCCTTTTGTGCTACTATTGGATTCTAGCTATACCACCACTGTCTTATTCTTTCTCTAGCTCAATTCCAACTGCATCTGAGATTCAAGACATGGTAGCAACTCTAGTGCTACCTAGGCAGCCCCTCTTTACCTCCAGCTGATTCTCTCTCCAGCTGTGGTCCTGATGGTGTTCATGGCCAAGGAAGCTACAGATCCAACTAGTGCAAGTATGACCTCCTCTTTCTACCCATGATGCTAATGGCTCTTAGCTCTGCTGCAGACTGCTGAGTCTTTTTCTGGATCACAGTTTTAGTGGTATCTAACATTAAGAGTGTTTTTCCTAGTGAACACTAGAGTCTGTGCCTCATGTCCCACCCCGAATAAAAACAATGCAGCTCAGCTCAGGAATGACAGCAATGTTTACTAGATTGGGTGTTAAGTTCCTATTGACCTCTTCACTAGGAGAATTTCATGAGTTTCACAAAATAAAGCTCTGTAAAAACCTGCAGTAGTGTCAGAGCCAAGAAGCAGCCTTGAATTTTTACTTTAACTACAAATAGTTCTGGATTTCATCTCTTTGATGGCTCACTTGAGTTGTATTCCAGTGTTTGGTGACACTACCATGCCATGCAACTACATCCCTGCTAACCTGGGTGAATCCTTCAGAACTGTCTCTTAGTGTTGCTCACTCCTCATTCACTATGATGGATCAGAAACCATAATTTATTTATATTTTATAATATATATATATATATATAAAATCTCCTTTATGCAGTGAGCCAATATGTGTCACTATTGCTACAGTCATATTCACTATTAATTTGCTAACTCTTGGTTGCATTCTTTTGACTTGGTTATATGGTTTTGGATTAATTACAGGGAGGTAGGTTTCATCTATGAACATAGTGGGAGATCTACATTAATGTGTGATACTTTGTTGGAGAAGGAGCCATTATTTGACCTGCTTCCCTTTTTCAAAATTTCCCAGTCATTTCCCTGTGGTTGAACTTTCCCCCAGATGGACATTAGGTGCTGATCTGTGGTTTGCCCCTATATTCTTCTTCCTTATTAGAACAAAACTTGCCCCCACATCTGGGTACACAGAAGTCCCTTGTATTGCCTATTACTTGTGTCATAGTCCCTCCATGAGAAAGATATGGGGTCTTTGGTTGCAGCATGAGCAGGTAAGGATGTCTTTTGGCTGCTTCCATGTTCCCTAACAAGTTATTAAGATAGGATGTATTTAATTTGTTGGGTTAGAATTTTCTTAAATTACACAGGTAATATGTTGCCTTGTTGTGATGAACATTCTAGTTCCTGCTTTTTCTGAGGGTCATGGTGTTTTGTAGGAGTTTACATTCTGGTCAGACTATTTGAAAAGGCCGATGATGATGATGATGATGATGAAGATGATTGATTCCAGGAGTTGAACCCAGGACCTTACACTTGCAGACAGGCTCTGTGCCACTGAGCTATGCCCCCAGTTCCAAGGCTGAAGATTTTGTTTACTGGTCTTTGGGCTTTTAAATGCTCAAGCCTACTGAATTCAAGAGTCAAAAAATTTGGCAGTGAATACATAGCTAGAACTTCAGTTTTCTACACTAGTATCCATTCCCTCTCAATATTTGCTCAAGGGAATTTTTATTTTTGGACTGCCTCAGTATTACTTTTTAAATGACATTTGTATTTTATTTTATTTTATTTTATGTTTTATTTTTTGGTACTGGGGATCTCACAACTGTGTGCTTGCAAAGCAGGCGCTTATGCCACTGAGCTAAATCCCCAGCCCCTATATTTGCTTTTTAAAATTCTTGTTATAAAGAGAATTTTGAAGATGTTTAATCTGAAATATCAGAATAAATATCATAAAATGTGTTCTAAATGTTAAAGAAAGAGAAAAAATATTAAGCATAGAATTAAAGTGAAAATATAAAACTTCAATAGATAAATGAAATAAAAAGTGAAAATGAAAGATGCTTTTTGAATTTTTTAAAATTTTTTTTATTTCAAAAAGGCAAAACAAAAAAGAGTAAAAATAATACAGAATTTCAAAAAATAACATTAAAAAGCAAAAATGACATTAAGAAATTATCACTAGTTGATATATTACATATTGTTATCTCAGAAGTGGTTATTTAAGTTACAAAATCAAAGCATAAAAATGAACAGACAATCAAACAATGACAGCACAAACTATTCTGTTTGATGAACTATCAATAATGTAGTAGTATATTTATTTATCTTGCATGCTTAAACATATATTCAGTTATAAGTGTATACCTGCAGGTTATTCTTTCCTTTCAAGCACTTTCCCTTTTGTTAGGGTTAGGGTTAGTTTTTCCAGATCTATTTATTAAAGAGGCTGTCATTCTTCCAATAAGATAGCCCTCTTGGCAAAGATAAGGTGACTTACCATGTCTGGAGCTGTTTCTTCTAATCTGTTACATTAATCTTCAGATCCGTTTTTTTTTTTTCCAGTATCATGCTAATTTTATCATAGTAGCTTTACAGTATAATTTCAAGTCAGGAATTGTAATGCCTCCTACCTTGCCTTTTTTGTTCAGGATTGCCTTTGTTATTCTAGATCCTATCTGGTTCCAGATGAATTTTAGGATTTTTTTTAATAATTCTGTGAGATAGGCTATTGGAATTTTCATCAGTATTGCATTAAATATATATAACAGTTTAGGAAGAATAGGCCATTTTCACTATATTGCTTCTTTCTACTCCAGAGCAAATGATATCTTTCCATTTTATGATATCATCTATCTACTTTTTCAGAGAACTGTAGTTTCAATATAGAGCTCCTTTACATTCTTCATTAGACTGACTCCTAAGTGTTTCATTTTTTGGATGCTACTGTGAAGGCTGTTGTTTCCCTAATTTCTCTCTCAATGAGTTGTCATTTGTGTACAGGAAGTTGATTGGTTTTTGAGTATTTATATTTTATCCAGCTACACTGCTGAGTTTGCTCATTAAATCTAGCAGTTTTTATTGGAATTTTTGGGATCGTCTATGTAGAGATTATCATGTCATCTGCAAATAATGATATTTTAACTTCTTCCTTTATTTATTCATTTACTTCTTTCTCTTGTCTTATTTCTCTATGTTAAATAAAAATAGACATCCTTGAATAAAAGTAGACATCCTTGTCTCATTCCAGATTTTGGAGAGAAAGTTTTCACTTTTGTCCATTTAGTAAGATGTTGGCTATTAGTTTATATAGATGGTTTTTTTTATCAGATTGAGATAGAGACCATCTATTCCAATTTTCCATAGGTTTTTTTTAATCATAAATGGGTGCTGGACTTTGTCAAAATCTTTTTATGCTTATATTGAAATGATCATATGATTTTTGGACTTTGGATTTGTTAATATGGTATATTCATTTATTGATTTATGTATGTTAAAACATCCTGGAATCCCTGCGATGAATCCTATTTAGTCATGGCATATAATCATCTTGATGATTTGCTGCATTGTATTTGTCAATATCTTATTGAAGATTTTTGCATTTGTGTTTGTTAGTGAGACTGCATGTAATTCTCTTTTCTTAGTTGGTTCCTTCCCCAGTTTGGGTATCAGGTAATGTTTATTTCCAGGATTTTGTTAGGGAGCATTACTTCCCTTTCAATTTCATTAGAGTTTGAGGAGTATTAGCCTTAAGTCTCTTCTAAATTTCATGTACAATTCAGTCATATATCCTTCAGGGCCTGAGTTTTCTTTGTTGCTAGGTTTTAAATTACATCTTTGATTTCATTGATTGATATTGGTTTATTTAGGATTTCTATATCCTCTTGATTCAGTTTTGCTAATTTTTATGTACCTAGGAATCTGTTCATTTCTTCAGCATTTTACATCTTATTACAATAAAAATTTTCAAAGTAGTTAGAGATGATATTTTAGATTTCTGTAGGGTCCATTGTGATTTCACCATTTTTATTCCTAATTGAATGGACCTGAGTCTTTTCTTTCCTTTTTCTGATAAAGTTTCATAAGGATTTGTTGATTGGATTTATTCTTTCAAGGAGCAAACTCTTTGATTCATTGACACTTTGTATTGTATTTGTAATCTCCAATGCTTTAATTTCTTTTCTGATCTTTATAATTTCCTCCCTCATATGATCTTTTGGCTTAGCTTGCTTTTCATTTTTTACAAGTTTGACGTACACCATTAAGTTGTTTATTTATACATGCTCTGCTTTCCTGATATGGGTATTTATTGCTATAAATTTTCCTCCTAGAATGACTTTCATTATGTCCCATAAGTTATGGTATGCTGCATTGTTGTTATCATTCAACTGTAAAAACTGTCTAATTTCTTATTTAATTTCTTCTGTGAGCCATTGGTTGTTCAGTAGGATGCTATTTAATTTCTATGTGTTTATGAAGTTTTCATAGTTTCTGTCTTGGTTACTTTTCTCTCATGGCTAGCACAAAATGCCTGACACCCAAAGTGAAGAACAGAAAGGCTTATTTAGCTCACTGTTTATGGAGTTTTCAGTTCATAAATAGCCGGGTCCAAAGTAAGGTGGCACAGCGTAGGGACAGCACTTCAAGGCAGCAGCCAGCAAAAGTAACCAGACCAAAAGGGAGCAAAACAAGCCTCTTTTCCTCCTTTGTTTGGTACACATAGCATCACCTCCCTCCAGTGCTGGTGTATCACTCACAGAATCTCCTTGCCCTCCTCTTGCACAGGATGAGGGTGCTTACAAAGTAAGAACCCTGACTTCCTGCTGAGTCTCTTAGTTTAACTTCTTGTCAAGCAGACACATTTTTAAAATCAGTCTCCAGATACAATGACATGTTTATTCTTATCATTTCACAACTTGAACACTGTAACACAGGTTTAACACAGGTTCTTAAATATTTAAGAAGCAATATTAAGTCTACAGCATTATGTTATATTAGAACCATACCAATTTACCCTTGGCCCTCCAAAGACTTATGCACATACCTTTATGCAAAAGGCATAAAGCCCATCTCCAAGAGTTGCCAAAGTCCCAAGAGTTTGAGCAATGCTGTAAAGTCCAAGTCCCAAGTCTCCTCTGAGATGTGAGGCAAATTGTTAGCTGCAAGAGCTATACAGATGAAAAAAAGTTAAATACTTTCATCATTCAATGGCAGAAGATAAGCATTACCTTTCCAAAAGTTATAAACAGGAAGACACAAAGGATTGGGACAAAAGCAAGTCCAAAATCTAGTGGGAAACATTAAGTCCTATAGTTGCAGGTAGAGCATCTAAAGCAATCTGTGGCAAATTGTAAGCTCCAAATGACTTGTGTGACTCTACCCCAGTTGCTCTTCTGGTGGTTGTAACTCCCTAGGCTTATCCTTTGGGCTGGTTTTGCTTCCTCCTTGCAGGTTTCCTTAGATGATACATGTTGCTGACTTCCAAAATTCTGAGGTCTCCATTGAACCTTTGGCTTCACACTAACAGCTTTACCCACTGCCCTCTTAGAGGCACACTGCCTGGCCTACCAGGCCTTTTGAATCAGGGTGCAATCTGTTTTTAACCTCAGAACTCTTGCATTCTTCATGCACCTAAAACCAACACCATGTGGATAATGCTGAGGTCTGCTGCCAGTTGGAGCAGTAGCCAGGCTTTTCTCTCTATTGGTCAGCATTTTTTATGCTGCTGGCATTCTGGAACATGGTGCTTTGTGGCTTTTGCTTAAAAGCAAAATCTTTCACTTTTGCAGTTGTGAGGCTGCAAAAGTTCAAAATTTGCTGCTTTTTGTGATGTCTTCAGGCCATCTTTTTTATTCTCCTGTTCCTTTTCAACAATTGAGATTTCTTCAGCTTTATCTTTGCGGTCCACAGCCTTATTAGGGCTTCCTTTCTGCCCAAACTCACAAAGTTTTAAATCATCCTCCTGGATGTTTTGGTCTCAATTTGCAACATAAATATGGCTAAAAGCCACCAACAATAGCTATGCCACAGACTCAACATTTGACTGCCTTGAAATTCTTCTGCTAGATTAATTTGTCCACCATCCTTAATCTTAGTCTCAGGAAAAGTCTCTGTATAAGAGAAAAATTCACACAAACTTTTTCCAAGCAGTAACACACATCATCTGGCGTCCAACAACCAATGCAGTCCTTATTCCCAGCAGAAACCTCCCAAGCCTGGTCTTTACTGGCAGGATTTCTACCAACCTTCTTATAGCCTTAGGCATTCTAGTACTATTCTTTCAGCTTGTGACATCTCAGAACTTTTCCAAACTCTTGCCACAAACCATTCCCAAAGACTTTAAACCACATTGCTGATACTATCAGCAATGATCCCACTCCTGGTACCAAATTCTGACTTGGTTACTTGTCTCTTGTGGCTGAAACCAAATACTTGACACACAAAATGAAGAAAGAAAAGTTTATTTAGCTCACTGTTTGTGGAGGTTTCAGTCCATAATCAACTGAATCCAAGGCAGATTGGCATGGCACAGGTACAACATTACCAGGCAGCAGCCAGCAAAAGTGGTCAGAACAAAAGGGAGCAGAGCGAGCCTCTTTTCCACCCATATATTTTACACAAGCCATTCTTACCCCAGGGCCAGCGCAGCACTCACACAAAATCTCCTTTCCTCCTCTTGCATAGGATGAGGATATTTACAGAGTAAGAACCCTGGCTCCCTGCTGAGTCTCTTAATTAAACTTCTAAAGTTCTCAAGTTGACACAATGTATCCACAATAACAGTTTCTTTTGCAATTGATTTCCAGTTTCATTGCACTACGGTCTGATAGTATGCATTGGATAAATTCAACTTCTTCACATTTTCTTATGTATATTCTATGAGCTAGTATGTGGTCTATTTTGGAGAATGTCCCATGTGCAGCTGAAAATATGTATTCTGATGTTGTGGGGTGGGATACTGTGTAAATATCTACTAAGTCCATTTATTCCAAAGTTTGTTTCAGTCTGATATTTCATTGTTGAGTATTTGCCTAGTTGATCTGTCTTTTTGTGGGGTATTGAGATCCACTAATAAGATTGCACTAGTCCTTATTTGATTTTTCATGCCTATTAATACTTGTTTTATATAGTTGGGTGCACTGGTATTTGTTGCATATGCATTTATGGTTGTTATCTCTTCCTCTTGGGTTGTTCCCTTTACAAGGATTCAGTGACCTTCTTTGTCTCTCTTAATCAATTGTGCCTTGAATTTCACTGTGTCTGCAAATAAAATACCTACCCTTTTTTTCTGGGTTCATATCATATGGAGTATTATTTTCCATCTTTTGACTTTCAGTCTATGGATTTCTTTTTCAGATTAAATGTGTTTCTTGTATGCAACATATTGCTGACTCTTTTTTCTCCATCCATTCTATCTGTTTTTGTCTTTTGATTGGTGAATTGCAACCATTAGCATTGATGTTTATAACTGGTATGTATTGCCTTATCCTTATGTTATTTTCCTGCTGTTATCTCCCTCTCTTTGTTTTCATCTCCTTCTATTTAATTCTTTGCTTTTCCTGGTGGTTTCCTTCTGTTGAGATTCATGTAGTTGTAGTTTTTGTTGTCTCTTTCCAGAATATCCTTAAAACATTTTGGAGTGCTCATTTGGTGATCATAAATTTCCTTAGATGTTCTTTGTCATGGAAGTATCTTAATTTTTCCACCAGTTTTAGAAGATAGTTTTGCAGGGTACATCAATCTGAGTTGAAGGTTGATTTTCTTTAGAACTTGAAATATTTCACTCCAAGCTGTCCTTGACTTGAGGGTTCATGCTGAGAAGTTGTCTGTAATTCTGATAGTCTTTCCTTTATAGATGATTGGTTTCTTTTGGCTAACAGCTTTTAAGATACTATTCTTATGTTGAATTTCTAGAATCTTGACTATCACATGACTTGCTGTAGATTTTTTTTCTCTATCAGGGAAGTTATATATATCTCCTGTTTTTTCATTGATTCCAATCAATCTCAACTTTTTCTTCTTTGCCTCACCTTGTAACTACTGAATGGATTTCCCATAGTTTCTTGCTGTTTTTATGAAATCTTTCTTTTCAAGATTGCAAGCCTATCTTGTATATCTGAGATCCTGTCCTCATATTGGCTTAATCTGCTATGGATGCTTTCAATGGAACTTTTATTTTCCTGGATAACTGCTTGAATCTGCCTTATGGGTTTGATTCCTTTGCTATGCTAAGCATTCACAGCTTCCATAATTTTCTTAAGCTACTTTACTTTTTTTTCCTATATTGCTCTAGAGTGTCTAAGCATGGCTTTTATTGTGGACCCGTCTCTGTAGTCATTTGAGAAATTATTTGTGATTTTACTTTTTTATAGAGTCTCATTGAATTACTTTGTTATTACCACTTCAGAATGGCCAGGTGGATGGCTTTGTATTGTCCTACCTCACTTCCCTCTGGGTTTGCCTTGGTGAACTGTATGCCTGGTGCTGCATCTTGTTTAAGTATCTTCACATTTTTTTCCCTTGTAAATTGTGTATCTTGGGTCATTTTATTGCTAGTATTTAAAACCCATAGGTAATGACTACTTCTGTGAAGTATCTTCCAGATATAGCTGGCTTTTGGGTTTTGAATTTGTTGGAAGATTAGACCTCTTCAGTTTGTTGGAGATGAAAAGCTGTTGCTTTTTTAGTCTAGTCTCTGGTTGTTTGGCAGTTGTCACAGTATTTTTGGTGACCCTTGTTCAATCTCAGTCATAGAATACCAATAAGAACAGCTGTTTTGAACACTTATGTCACTTTTGTCTGTAGTGGTGCAATTAGCATGAAACACAGGATAGAAAATGACAAGCTGAGCTAACCATTACTTTGCCAATTTTAATGGCTTGAACTAGATGTGTGGTTATATAACAGAATCAAAAACAAAGCAGAAAATTATATGCAGTATACAAGTTTTTAATATGTCAACTTTGTGTTCAGAGGTTACAATTTAAAATGGGTTAAGGAGAAAATAGAGAAGTGGAAGAAGAAGAAGAAGAAGAAGAAGAAGAAGAAGAAGAAGAAGAAGAAGAAGAAAAAGAAGAAGAAGAAGAGATTACAGAACAGAAGAAGAGATTACAAGTAAGGTTGGTGGTATCTTGCTAACTTTAGGAAATGGTACAGGAGACTGGAGGGAAAGAGATAAAAAGAAGAACAGAACAGAACCACAGCTACAAAGAGCTAAAAACCATTCATACTCATATAAAATGAAGATCAAACAGTGAAGGAGAATAAAATTAAAAATGAAAACAAAACTACCACAAAGAAACAAAAATAAACAAGAGCTGGAGATTTAGCTCAGTGGTATAAGCATCTGCCTGCAAACACGAGGTCGTGAGTTTGATCCTGGTATCAAAAAAAAAAAAAACCAAACAAACAAAACAAACAAAATAAATAAATATACAAGAGAGAAAAAAAGAAAGAAAAAAAATCCACTTCCAGGTTTTACTCTCTTGTCATTGGTAGACAACCTGTGGAGACAGACTCATGATCCTTGCTGATTTGTATCACCAAAACAGCAGTAGCTTTCTGGTACGGTAGTGGATAATCTCAGTGAGTGTGCACCTTTTGGCCAGGATGAGACTCATTTGGGCCGCGGTCATCAGTGCACCTTCCTGAACCTTTAGATGGAGCTGGAAGCTGCTCTGTGTACTGAGCTGTCATTCCCTCTCCAAAATGACTCCTAGCCAATGGCTTTCTTGCATAGTAGGACTGAGCACTCAGCACTCACCATCAGCTAGTGCAATCCTTCACGTCCACTGCTCCCCTGCCGCATCTCTCCTTGGAGGCCTTTGGAGTCTCCTGTTGGCTGTGCTGTGTCACATGGTGTCTGCAGGTTTGAACTGCTTCTCTCATGCAATGAGTCTCATTTCAGGGAAAAGATGCCACCTGGTACCTTTTTCTTCTTCACTGAAGTTTTCCTCTTTACTCTCTCCATGGGTTTCAATTCGTGCTTCAGATTTTTCTGGGTCCAGGGGAACCCCTTCCCACCTTGTTCTCTTCTTCATGTTGCTATATTCCAGCATCTGGACAGCAGTTCTCAAAGAGGCTCTTTCTCTGCTGCTTGCCACTCTGCCCTCTTGGTGCTCTCTAGTTATATTTCCCAATTTTAAAAGTGCAGTGGATTAATTATAATCAAAGAGCAAATAACTTCTGTGTTCATTGTAATAACTCACTTTCATTAGACAAGAAATGTATAGATTTAAGAATCTAAGTTTAATATTTTTTAAATAAGTCAAAGTACCAAATGTGTGGAACTTGAGTTAGTTAACACAGTCAACTGTACAATCCAAAGGTAGTCTAGTTATGTTTGAGACTCTTAATATTTTCTTAAGAAGTTTTCACCAGGGTTATTTTCTTAATTATTTTTGTGTGAATAACTATAACTAATAAAGGAATTCAAATTGTTATTCATCTCAGTAGGAGAAAAATACTAATAGAGTTACTTTACATTTCATGTCTAAAAACTATGTTCTTGTTTTTTTTTTTTTTCTTCTTTTTTATGGTGCTAAGAGTAAAAGAAAGTTCTTTTCTGCATGGGCAGTTTTATATAGATGGCAACCTGTTTATACTCTGCCTTTTAGAAATCCTTCTAGAGGTTGAAAAAGCATATTTATCAGTTAAACATGATAATTTTAACATAGATTTGGATTTTCTTTAATTATTTGTCTTTGAAAAAATTGAGGAAGGAGAAGAAAGGATAACATGACAATGCAACACATGTGGCTCGGTGAGGTAGCTAAATTTGTGATGCTTCAGGGAGATTCCTTTGTAAGGTCACGAGGGAAAGACTGGCTTTACATACATTTACAGTACATTCTTCTCTTATCAACCACATATTATGAAATGTAAAACTCATTAGGATAAAGATCCAGCAGAACAATTTATTTTTCTCTTTCCTCATATCTACCTTTTGATGTTTAGAAAACCCAAAGGAGCTATTGTGTTGTTTGAACTGCAAAGTAGGTGAACCAGGGTAGAAATGATTCTGAGAGTGCCTGATACAATATATGAGAAAAAAGGTGAAATTACTGGAGTAAATTTGCTTTTCTAAGTATCATTTAATGTTCCCAAACAATTAATATACATAGGAAATTTCAAATAGGACTATGAGAAGGAGATCTTTTTCTAAGACTTCACAGGATAACTTCTCCATAATGTATGATTTCAAATGAGTCCTTGTATTATCTTTCAATATCAAATGTAGAGATATTCCTTTCTAAATTCTTAGAAATTACTGTAATTTTAACTTTTATGAGTTATTTTTCTATTGATATTTGACTCCATATTCACATGTAAGGGTCATTTATCTTTCCTTCCCATTCACTAGTGAATTATAAAAATCATCAAATGAATTTGGAGAAAAAATATTATTTCTGTTATGGTGAAAGTTTCATGATACTTGCAACTTGTTACCAGACAGCTGTGCAGAGTGGTGCTCAGAATGGTTCAGAGCTACGTCCCAGTGTTTCTACATGCTGATTTTGAGTATAGGTGAAGTTTTAGCTATCTCTGAGAAAAAAATACTCTTAAAAATATTGTTAAACATAGAACACTTTATGGTCAACCCTTCATTTCTGATACAAGAAATAATTGTGTTATAATGTCTAAAATATATTCATTTATATATTCAGACTAAGACTTGTAAACATTTTAAAAAATTACTTAAATTCTTAATCCAGATGATGTTGGTTGGTTTGCCTATTTCTTTTTTCTATTCGATGTATTTTTTGAGAACATTTTCCAGTTTTATTTGTTACCTGTCTTTTCTCATTGATGGGGTATGTCTTTTCCCATATGTGAGGCTGAGTTTTCATTTTTGTCTCATCTCTATCTGTCCATATCTATCTATTTCTCCTTTATTATTAAATATTAATCTGTTTCATTTACTAGCATTATGATCTCATTACAACTCCTTTTATCAGGTGGGGAAAGACCTGCATCTTTTTGGGAACAATTTAGTTCTATTTGACCCTTATTTTTTCATATGTATTTTGCAATAATCTTGAACAATCATGAAAGAACTGGTTGAGGTTTAGATTGGAGTTTCAATGAGTCTAGATATTAATTTGGAAATGACATATATTTACACCTGAAAATATATTCTCTGAATTCATGAATCTATCAAAGTTGTCTTTATAATTCAAAGATGTTGAAGTGAGTTCCAGATATTCTAAGATCAGCTTGTTCTACCTGAAGATTTCTAGATAATGACTCATTTTGTGACTGTTGTATTTTGCTACAGAAAATCTAGGACTAATTTGATTTTTTCTTTTCTTTTAAAAATTATCATCCACCCTTGATATTTGGCAGGGTTTTTTTGTGGTCTATGTCTCAAAAATCAGTACATCACACCCATAAAATAATGATTAAGAGTTTTCCTCAAGTGGAGGACTCATGCATCATTTCAGATTTGGAAAATATTCAACCATCAAACTTTAAATATTTTCTCAACGATATTATTTTTTTCTCTACCACGGTCATCTGTTATGTACATTTAAGAAACAACAGTAGTGTGAACATTGAGTTTGTATTTCCACTCATTATTTTTTAATTTCTCAAATCAGTGCTTGGTTATTTCTCATGTTTAATTTTAGTTTTATTGAAATTCAGTTTACTCATTCAAGTACTCTTTTCATACTTATTTTTGAAAACATATTAAAGCACTTCTTCAAACTTCATTCAAAATTCTTTTATTTTTATCTAATGATTTTGTTCTGATATTCTTCACCTATTTTTATATACAGATTTTTATCTTACGGTTTTAAATTTTTACTTTGTGAAAATTTCTATAGAAAGTATGTTTCATCTATACTTTGGGCTTTGAGGACTCTTCATGAAGTTGTTTGATAGCTTTGTTCCAGGGTCTCTAGGATGTATAACTGCAAACCAAGACTTATTCTTGCAAGTGTTTTGTGACTCAGATTGTATAATTTCTGGTCCAGTGCTCACTTTGAAGAGTGAGACTACCAAGTGTGGCTCTGAATTATTGTGTCTAATGAGTAGGAAATTGGTTTGTAGCTTGAATTTTACTGAGGACATTTGATTTTACTCAAGAATCACATTTCAAATTCAGGATCTCAAAAGTGATGAGTCGATACAACTGCTATTTCTACACAACGTTGAAGCTGACTTCTCAAAAGTCCCCATTTATCTCCAGTCCCAGGTGGGAGCAAGATAGTTGTCTCTTTCTAGTTTTCAACTTATGTTTTCTTTGGTGGAAAGATGAAGTTTAAGCATGCATTCCTTTTGTCTTTGTGTAAAATAAATTCATAGGAGAATTCTGTTTCTAAAATCATATAGTTTGTGTATAACCCAGTTTGTATAGTTTAATGCATTATAAAACATGCATACATGCATGTAACTGCCAGAGTGATCAAAAAATAAAACACTTGAATCAGACCAGTGACGTAGCTCAGTGGCATAAGCACCTGCCTGGCAAGAGCAAGCTCATGAATTCAATCCCTGGTACTTTTCTGCCAAAAAACCACTGGAATCATTCTTTTTTGCATTATTTAATCTTCTCTTAATCTCAAATAGTAAATTTATTTTTTCATACACTGAATTTTTAATTGTTCCTTTGAAGCTTTTCTATATTTTAATGCAGTAATAATTCCTTTAAATAAGTAGAAATTTTTCTGATAGCTCTTTTAACATTTCTATGTATATTTCCTATTGTGATTTCTGGGTCTCCTTTATTGATTGATTTTTTTATTTTAAAGAGAAAAATAAAATAACAATGTCAAAACATTATAGAGGGTAACATTGGTTTATATCTTGCATATTGTTATCTTTAAATTATTCAAGGTGCAAGATATCTGCATTTAGTTTTCCAAACAATATTGGTGCAAATCACATTTTTTCAATAAACTAAGAAAAAACTAAGAAAAATTATATATATATATAATTTCAGCTTTTCACATTATAGCTGTGGAGACAATATATTTATGCATTTCACTTATAAGTATGGTCTCTAGATGCATCCATTTACCTACAAATGTATCAAGTTCATCCCTCTTTATGACTGAGTAGTGCTCCATTGTATAAAAATACCACATCTTTTTTATCCATTCTTCGGTCGATGGGCATTTAGATTGTTTCTAAGATTTAGCTATTGCAAATTGTGCTGCTATATATTGATTAATTTTGATCTTCATCTTAAATCATTTTTCCTGGTGCTAGTAATGTTTGACTGAATGTTGACTATTGTATGTACATTGTTGAGAGTTTTAAATGATTTCATTTTCTTTTAATCACCAGTTCAGTTACTTATTTGTAAGACTTACATAAAAAGTTTAGAAGTGGATCTAGAGGAGATTTTACTTTACTGTGCCTTTTGTATTAATAATGGACTTTTGGGGTTTATTTAGCAAAAGCCTCATTTGTTCAGCCTTGTGTTAGTTGTTTTCCATTATTATAATGAATAACATTGATAATCAACTTATAAGAAGAAATGGCTTATTCTGTATTATGGTTTTCACAGTCCCAGTGCACGCTTGATTGGCCTCATTGCTTTGATACCATGGCAATGCAGTCCATTATGCCAATAAATGGTGAAGCAAAGTCACTCACCTCATGGCAGCTGGGAATTGAAAAAGGCAATGAGGTGACCAAGATCCCAGTGTCCCCTTCAAGAACACAGCTTCACTGACTATAAAAGTGTCACTAGCCCACCTTTGAGTTTATATTACCTTCCAGAAGCAAGAAACTGAAGAATAAACCTTTAACACATGGGCCTTAGGAGACCTTTAAGATCCACACTGAGGGAATAATGGTTGTTAATATTGTTAATTATTATATTGGTAATATTGTCACTGGCTATAATTCAATAACTCAAAATCCCTTTCAAGCAGTGAGAAAATTTAAGATAATAACTGCCTTGTAGTCATTTGCTCAATCTCGGTGTTTTACCAATAGGCATAAAGGGTAATGCAGATTTCTGGAGCTCTTCTACTACGTTACTGTTGTTTTCCTCAGAGCTCTGTCCCATACCCATAAATTGCTTTTTCCTCAACTTAGCAAGAAGCCTAGAAAGTCTGAGTCTGGACGAGTTCTCTCTCACTTGACCACAGTCTCAGAAATGCTGCCAATCAGAAAGTAATCACAACTGTGGGGATTATCTCATTGTCTTCTCTTCCAGACATCTTTATGTAGGTTCAGTATATTCAAATGTTTAATGTGGTTATATCCAGTTTTTGGATTGATAATATAAGAGGCAAGTCTAACATCTGCTATTGTATCATGTTAGAACTGTAATTCTCTCATACAAGATCATCACTGCAGTTCTCAGCTACTTATGTCATTTCATTAAAAAAATCCTCCCAAGTTGATAATTTTTAAACACTGCACACAATTTTTACCCTTGCATATGATAACCTCTGAAATAGTCATTGTAGTCCCATAAATTATTTTATGATGGCTAAATTAAATTTCCTTGGGCCTGTGTGGTTAGTTAAAATTGTTTGTGCTATGCTCAGTTGTTTGTAAAATTACTGTACTTGTTGTATAGATGATAATTAGGTAATTCAAATGTCCATCAAGGTAGTTTTAATAGCATTCCTTCAGACTTTACTGCTAATAAGTTCACCTAACTATTAATCTCTTGGTTACATAGGCAGGGCAGTATACAAATTTCAGTAATAGCTGAGAAGCTAGCTTTTTGATGAAGACTATTTTATCTGAGTAAAGAAAATCACACAAACATAGACAGTTTTATGAAGTCTTTACTATCTGATGAAAATAGTAGTATGTGGAATCTTTAAACTGATATTAACTCTTGTATTTGGGGATGGGCCTGTAAAGATGTAGAGAAACAATAACCTGCTTACTTGGGCTACTGTGTTTAGTGAAAGAAGATGATTATGCAACCAAAACAGAACTAGTCTTTGCTATTGTGCTTGAATATGTAATAATACAAATGAGTTCTTATTCAGAATCCATTCTTAAAAATACTGTACAGCTGATGGAGAAATGAAACACTTTCTTTCTGCTGAGGTTGCTGAACAAGAACTATAGCATTGCTCACTATGAAAAGTACCTATAAGCTGTTGGGAGAAGTACAGTTCGGAAAGACAAAGAGAAAAGGTTTGCCTGGTGATTTTCTGAGCTGTGCCAGATTTTCCCCCAGCTAAATTAACCAAGAGACTTCCTTTGTATTTCAACTGAGTTGATTTAAATTTCTGTATTTTAAATCTCAAAGGTCCTATGATTACATTATTCAAATAGAAATTCAAAAACAGCATTTCATGCTTTCTCTTTATGATCATAAAGTTGTTTTACCTAAATCAATGTTAGCATTTCAACAGTAGGAGTTACTCTCCTTTTTCTCTGATATCCTTCTTTGATTTCTAAACAAAAGATTAGCTGTACCATCTCAGTGCATAGATAGTGTACATGAAGTATAAATTTTATATTCATATATGTTAAGATCTTGTTTCTTTCCTATCATATTGTTCTATTTCATCTGTTCTTTTTTGTATTTTTCCTTACACTTTGCACAGTGTAAGTTCATCAAATGGTATTTGAGAAGTGTTTTGGGGCAAATATTTTAACTTCATTTGAGCTTAGTTTACATGCAACATCAAAGTAAATGTTTTATAATGTATCATTTTATCTCATATGTTTCTCTTAAAATACTGCTGATTTGAGACTTCATCTTATAATTGATATCTGGATCAATTTTAATTAAATAGCAAATAAGTCTACTTTGTAGCAAAAGTTAAAGAAGCACTAAATTCTTTCCTTTTGATAAGCAGACTACTCATAAATCAAGATCATACTGAGTCAAACTATAACCACGTCAGTTTTATGATCAATGTAAAAATAATTTGCAAATGTCTGAATCTACTCGACATGACTATAATTACAATTTTTATCAACATCTTAATAACAATAATTAATAATCCAAAGTGTGAAATATGTTCTGTGCACTGTTATGGTTAGTTATATATGAAACGTCAAAGTCTGTGACAGGACTGTTAATGTACTCTTATTTTATAGAAGGAGAAAATGATTCAAGTAGATTAGATCATTTAGATTACAACAGTTTAGATTAAGAAATAATTTTAAAATTTGTCTATGGTATTTACAAGGTGTATGATCTTAGATAAATAATTTAAACTTTAAAAGTAAGCCTCAATTTTCTGTGGGGATGGAATTGAAAGCAGTACACTGAAGGTTGTCAGTAATAATTTAATGAATTCATATATGCAAAAATTTAAAATAGTAATCCATAAAAAGTTGCTCTGTTTTGTTGTTACTGATTTTTTTTTTTTTGCTGCTACCAAATAAAAAACCTAGTTTACTTACATCTGGGTAATTCTAAAAAAAGTATTTCTTGTACTATGCCAAAGCTAAATCCTAATTATTACTTTGTAAAGATCAAATGAGCATTTTAATTGTGCATTGAAAATATTTTTCTTTTGGTCAAACAGTCACATTTCATGGTTAACAGCTTTTGTGTGTTTGCTAAATGGCACTTTTATGGAAATATCCTACTACCTTCCTTGGTAGATTGTCTCTGACTAGGTCTACAGTTCACCACCCTGCTGTGGTTCTGCAAAGGACAAAGCTTCAGATAGAATCTCTATTACTTATGCATCCATGATTTTTGTGTTTTGAAATTTTTATATCTAAGCAGTGCTTATTTGAAATGCTTTTCTTTCACTTTTCCTTTTAAAAATTACCTTTCGTGCTTTTGACACCTTATATTATTTGACTTCCTCCCATCTCACCAAATAAAACGGCTCCTGAAATGTTTGACTTATGAGAGCCAAGTTGCAATTTCAGCCTTGATCCACTGGCTTGAAAGTCAATCCATTAGGAATATAAACCTTATGTACTCTAAACATGTACCATTAACAAAAAAGAAGGCAAGATATATTTGAGGTAACAGATATGTTTAACCTGATTTAAACATTGTACAGTGTGTCCATGGAATGAAACATTACACTGTATTTCATGAATATGTACTATTTTCATGCTGTTGTGTATTAAAGTAAAAAAAACAGCAATGAAGAACATGCACAAGTGCAAAACTATAGAAGAAATTACTTTCTTTGCTATAGTTTTAAGCAAAAAATGAAGTTTTAAATATATTTATCTCTTGAATCTTAAGCTTTTTGCATGTAGTTAGCAAATCACAGTTTAAATTGGTTATAGTGTACTCACTTTCAAATACATATTTACTGTACAGTGTATGAACTTCCCAAATTTGTACTTTCCTTGCTTTATTCTATTTAATGACAATCATGAGTAGTTACACAGTTACTCAAATCAGAAATAGGAAACTCATTCTATCATGTCCCCGCACCACCTGAGCTCTTAGACTGGGTTATTCTTTAGCATTCTACAACCCATTTGTCCTTAAACTGTGATATTGCTTCCTTTGTGCTGTATTTATTTCTTGCCCACATCATTGAAATTGCCTTTAAAATTGTTCTTTTTGTTGTCATCCTTATCCTGTGTTACTTTGTTACTTACTTTTTTTTTTTGAGGTATAGGAATTGCACCTAGAACCTCACCAATACAGCACCATCACTCCACCTTTAAGTTATATCTCTGACCTAGACCTTTTTTATGTTTATTTTTATTTTTAGATAAATCTCACTGAATTGCCCAGGCTGGTTCTAAACTTCTGATCATTCTGCCTCAGCTTCACAAGTACCTGACATTACAGATGTGTATCAACATACTTTTCTAATCTACTCTTGATAGGTTAAGACAATATGACTTATCATTCAAAGTTCTACAAAAGTTTTAAAATAGCCTAGGCAATAACATTCAAAATATGAATTATGCTATCCATGAATACTGCTTATGTGTGTTATACTGTGTGCAAGAGAATTGTCTCAGTAGAATTTTTGGAATCTGAACAGGAGTCAAATTCCACTAATAATATTTTTGACAAGAGATATTAGAGTTTACCTTTTATTCTTTTTCTCTAAATGTTTAATGTCTTTCAGAGTATTTATGGGATGGTTACTTTACATTTTTGTGTATTTTCATATTTCTACATGTTTTAACCTTATGTCTAGACTTTAAAATTGTGTGGGTTTTTTAATAACTAAATATATAAAATGTACTATTATTGCTTCCACATAGGTAATCATTACTATTTTTATGACAGGTGAATATGTATCTGTGGTCAATAAAAGATAAATTGTACTAGCATTAAAATATACAGGAATTATTTTTTCAAGTACCATAAAATTGAATATTTTCCCCAACACACTGCTGAGAGCAACAGCTTGTTAGTCTCTTAGATCATTATTCAGCAAGTAATTAGGTGCTTCTGATATAAATTGAGCGATATTCATTGTTTGTGATACAAAAGTGTACTTCAACCCTTCCCACTATGTACAGGTTTTGGGCTGATTCTGAAGATGTTTTACAGTTGCCTCAGCAGTGCTTCATTATTTCAGAAGTTTGCTAACTAAGAATTGAAATGTGCAGATATACTTTTTCTTTAACCTTTGTTGATGTACATCCTATATATACCTGTGATATTCTGCTTGCTGCATCATGGAGTCAGGTGGAAAGAAGAAAAACAAGAAACTGGAACTCATGTCATGTTCCGGTTTTGTGTCAGTACCTAGTGTTAGAGATATGGAGAAACTTAAGTTCCAAAACAGTATTAAAGCGTACCTTTCTACTTATCTTCAACCCTGTGGCAGGAAGAGTGACCTAGCTTATTAGCGAGTCTGGAATAAGAAGTGGAGATAGATAGCTTAGTCCTCCTTGGTCTCACTATTCTAATCTAGAATGTATAGGAAGGACACATAATGTTCTGTGTAGCAATCTAAACGTAGAGGGAAGTGTGCTGATGTTGTGTCTTAGGAACAATGTAATGTTCTATAGCAAAACTTTATTATATCTTAGTAATCATGTGTCATAATATTCATAAACACTATTGAATTATTTCCCAGGTTTTACATTATCTAATGAAGATTTTAAGTAAATAAATGATTATGCTTATAATCTCATTACATTGTACTAGATAGTACACAGAACTAGGTATTAAACAATCTACTCATGCAGGAAGAAAAGGAAAAAAGCCTACATTTTAACATATATTTATGTTCTATATTTGGACAATAACCCAGTCATGAAGTAATTTCAGCTACCTTTTTAACTTTGGTTTACATTTGCTTTCAAAGCTTAGTTAAGACTTTATATCACATACATATTTCACACACTGTTTACCTCCTGGAATTAAACATGAAAGTTATGCCACTACACTGTTCACTATTTATCCCAACAAGCAGTATTCTTCAGAGACATTTACTCTTTAAATCTATAACACTCCAGGCCTTGAGAAAATGTAAATTAGTTCACATTATCTTGTTTACTCACTTGCTTGCATGCTCTCTGATATATGAGGTATGATCAAACTATACAATGAATTTTAGTTACCAAAAATTATTTCAGTAAAACATGCAGTACCATTAAAGTTACTCAGAATATTCCGTATTTATTCAACCACAATTATAAAATCATTCTTGTGTTTTCTGAAGCAGTTGTTGAAATCCTCTTTCATGTCTCTAAGGTGTCATCAAAAGATGGTGAGTGCAACTGCCAAGTACCATCCAATAGGAAGGCAGGTATATAAACTATAAACGTGCATCCATGTCCACCTTATTCACCGCAACTGGCACTGTGTTGTTTAAAGTCCTTCTCCAACATCAAAATAACCATTACTGGTAAACATTCTGAGTTGATTCAGGACATTGAGGCAGCCATGACTTCACTGCTATGCATGCTCATGAAACAGACTTTCTGAAATTCCTTCTGAAAGGGACATGAGTGATGAGATTTGTGTATTTCAGACAGGGAATATTTTGAGGTATAATAATGTCAATATATCTTTTCCTGTAATTTTTTAAAAATGAATTTTCATGGTAGCTTTCTTTTTTCTGACCTCTTGCTGGCTTTTAGATCAGTGTTTTAGTCCTAATATGACAATGTAATCACTTTTTAATGCTACTGACTTGGCAATGATAATACTGTCTGTATATTATTACAGGTGATCTAGTCAAGTTAATTTATGACCTGGATCTTCCTCGACTAATGAACTGTGAATCACCAAATAGTGTGGTATGTGTGTATGTGTGCTCACACGTGCTGCATCCTGAATATATTTTGCATTTTCTTAAGCTTGCATATTAATGGCTACATTGCTAACTCTTAGGACAAATTATTATATAAAATTTACTCTAGTAATAGACTTCTCCTTTGTTTTTCCTCTTGAAATATGAGCAATAGCTTGATATGTCTCAAGACTAGGTTGCAATGGTGCCCATGAACTAGAAGTGCAATAGACATGAATGGACAGTAGTGTGTGACTTACCCACTTTGTGTGTGATATTTACTCTATTTTAATTTTATTTTTCAGTGTAGCTTTGAAGTCTTCATCTTTGCTTAACAAAATATGGTTATCAAAATATGGTTTGTTTTATAATCAAGTAGACTGTTTTAAATTATTTTGCTCATTGTCATAGCCTACTCTCATTTCAATAATACAGCTACTCATAATAATGGTTTCAGTTTTCATAGACATAGCTTCGCAAAGTTTTAAATATGGATTAATGTCTTCTTAATAATACTGGCAAAGAAATTTTATTTTTATTATCCTTAACTCCACAACTCCTTAACTTTCATCAATAGCATAGTTATTGCAAAGTTCTGAGAAACCGACTCTATCTTCTAGGGGCATTCAAATCAGTGTTTTGAACGCTTACCTATCATGCACTGGCCTTGCTTTGATCTCCACACTAAAAAGGAAATAAAAAGTTCATCCAAAAATTATATTCTAAAATAAAATTTTAAACATAATTTTATATCATTAAATATGGATGAGGCTGATGGTATTCTTCCAGTTGAGTTTAGCAAACTTAATGATATTCACTGTAATAATATTCTCTTACAGAAAAGTGAGTTGTGCTAGTAGAAGAGTTCATTTTACTTTCCTGCTGATTTGAAGGGGCTTTCATATTGTGAAATTTCAATGGGAATATCACTAGTCAGGAAATTGGGATAACTCTAGGACGTGATAGTGATCACAAAATTGTATCAATGAAAAGATAAGCACCTCCCATGTAGAGAAATGAATTCTGCAAGCAAAACTTTCCCTAGTCAAGATTTTAAAAAGTAAGATACCTCAGTACATACTTTGCAGCCTTTGAGATTTTAAGGGAAGGACTTACTAAGACTTACCCAGAATCTTGCCTCACAAGAAATTGTCAGATGATGTCATGTTTTTCAATGTTGTTTAATTTATTGTGCATTAGAGAATATAAAAATGACTGACAGATTGTTTACATTTATTTTCAGATTATATATGGAAATTTTTCTTCATTCACAGTTTTTAATTACTTCTCTTTAATTTTTCAAGTTCTTCAATTTTGTATAAGTTTGACCTTCACTTTTACTTTTATTTCAATCACTTTTACTTGTTTTTTATCCCATTTTCATTCTCATGATAGATTTCAAATTTCAGTTCTATTCCTTTTATTAAGTTTACTTTTAAATCTATTGAGTACTTAATGATTTAATCTTTGTTTCCAATATCTTTTCTCTTTTTTCTTTCCAATCTTAGGTTTAATTACTTCTAATTTCATTGATTGCTTTTAACTATTTGTATTACTGCTTGAATATCTGATTCAAGATATTTTCTTATACAATTAAATGATCTTTGATGAAACTTTACTCAATTACATAGTTGTATTTCTTCTATACAATTCATGTTAAGAGTAACAGTTTGTTAACTGAACTGTTGTATTACTATTTCCTATATAATTATTCTCTTAAATATATGTTGACTGGGAAGCTGGGAAGATGGCAGATCACTAAGCAGCAAAGTAAAAAGCCTTTCTGAGAGAAACAGCTCAGATGATGGAATATTGCATTCTGGAGAAGACCAGACAGAAGGAGATAGTTCCTCTTTACCCAGGAAGAAACTAAAGTGGAAAAAGAAAGAAAGAAAGAAGAAAGAAACTAAAGTGGAAAAAGAAAGAAAAGAAAAGAAAAGAAAAGAAAAACATGAACAAAAAGCTGTAGCCAGACATGCTCTCACCAGAGCTGGTCTTACTCTGTGTGAAACACCACTGGAATCTGAAGATGCATGGTCACAGTGAAGTTGGGGGTTGGCAAGCCCAAGGGCCTTGGTGGGAGGACGAGGTCACAGAGGGGAGCAGCAGACTAGAGAACTTCACAGGCTCAGGGTGAGTGTGGGGAACTCAGTTTTCCCACAGGAGTAGGCAATTGGCTGGGTGACATTTTGGAGTCAGGGATGATAAACCTGGATCCAGAACTGTAGCAGCTTCATTCAGCCAGTCCTAGCTCAGAGCAGATTGGTGAGAATTTCTTGGACTGCATCCCACCCCTGTGCATGATCCAATAGCCAAGATCAAGATTTCCCTGAGGCTATCCCTAACCAGCCCCGACCGCACTGCACACACCAATATGGTGAAGGCTCACAGTGGTTGACTAGCTCAGAAGGGAGGGGCCAGCCTGCCCTGTCCCTGATTTTACACCAGAGTCACCAGCCAACTGGTCAGGGCAGCAATCCCTAGCATATTTCAGAGAAAATATAGCCAATACAGGAAGTGCCGGGGACCCCCACTCTCTACTTGTTTGGAAGAAACCAGAAACATGACAAAAGGAAGAGACAAAAGGAAGTCTCCAGGCTTCAACACAAACAGTACTTGCCTAGCAGAGGTAAACACAGAAGAGATTGGGGGTTGCATATCTGCAGTTTCTGAAGAAACATCATCTGTCATAAAGAAATATCTTTGTGAAATTATAAAAGAACTTAAAACAGAAATACTAATACAAGTAAAAGAAGATATAAGAAAAATAATAAAAGAAATGCTGAGCACCTCTCAAGAAGACACAGATGGAAAAATGGAGGAGCATAAAAAAAGGAGGGAAACCTTTGATGAAGAATATTAAAAGAAATCCAGAATACATGAAAGAACTTCAAAGAGATTACCAGGAAATTAAAAACTCCATTGAAAGCTGACAAAACTGCTTGAAAGAAACCAAAGATAGACTATTATACCTGAAGACAGGTTTGCAACTTGTGATTGAGAAAGGAAAGATCTCCTCAAAATAACAAGGAAGTAACAATGCAAAGGCTAGAAGATGACAAGAGGATCTATAACTTAAGAATAAAAATGTGAGTGAAGAAGCAAGGGTAAACAAAATGAAATACAAAGGGTCTTTATAGAAATAACTAAAGAAAACTTCCCAAGCAGGAAAGGAAATGATATACAGATGTACTAGGCATACAGAACTCCAGCCAGCTATAACCAAAATAAATCTATACCCAGACATATAATAACCAATATTCCAGAAATTCAACACAAGAACAGAATATTAACAGCTGTCAGAGAAAAGAAACAGATTACCTATCAAGGAAAACCCAACAGAATCACGACAGACTTCTTGACACAAATTATCAAATCAAGAAATGCTTGCAGTGAAGTATTCCAAGCCCTGAAAGAAAATAACCTCCAACCCAGATTGATGTACCCTTCAAAAAGTCTCTCAAAATTAATGGAGAAACAAGATGTTTCCATGACAAAGAGGAACTGGGGGAGTTCATGACCACCAATGCAACTCTACAAAAAATACTGAAGGACATTCTAGAGAGAGAGAGAGAAACAGTGGCAGAGGAGGCTGACTGGGGCAGACAGTGCAATGAAGGGGAAAATTGATAACCAATGGCAGAAAAATAGCATGGCAGAGATGAGGCAGAGAAAGTTGGCCATAATCACTAATATAAATGGACTCAATACACTAATGAAAAGAAACACAGGCAGAGTGGATCAGGAGATAGGGTCCATCAAGATGCTCTATATAAGAAAATATAATTAACCTGAAAGAGAGTTTATAGAATGAAAGCCAAAGATGAGAAAATAATGCTCTATGTGACAGGGAACCACAAAAAAGTGAGGGTAGCTCACCCATCAGCTGCAGATTGGTTGGAAAGACATAACATTTTTATGCAATGGAGAACCACTTAGCTATAAGGAAGGAATACCTTGAGGCTCTTGTAGGTAAATGGATACAACTTGAGATCATGTTCAGGGGTAAAAAGTTATAGAATCACTTAGGTGAATAGCAGGTTCCCTCCTTAATCTAAAAACTAAAGGAATTAGTGGGATACAAAATGTACCATGCACCCTGTGAAAGTGAATGGGGGGGAATTGTCTAAAAAGGGAAGGTAGTGAACATTGTTAGTCATGTATCATGATTTGAAACCCATATAGTTTTCATGGCTCTGTTAAGTTTGGTTATATTCTGTTTTCAGTTTGTCTACTTGTACTAAAGGGAAGGTAGTGGACGTTGTTAGTCATGTATCATGATTTGAAACCCATATAGTTTTCATGGCTCTGTTAAGTTTGGTTATATTCTGTTTCAGTTTGTCTACTTGTACTAGATTTGCTGGCACGGACAGCTATTCCAAAGATAGCAGGATATACTATGGTAACCATTTTTGATTTCCTATTAACTTAATTTGAAGCCCTGTATTGCTTTTACTGTCTTGTTTTGACTGATTTTATTTGAATCTGTTATGTTTGATAGTATCAAATGTAGGCAACTATTCTGAAGACTTCTAAAGACTTCTGAAGATTTTATTCTAATGTTATGTTTGATAGTATCAAGTGTAGGCAACTATTCTGAAGACAATAAGATTCACTATGATACCCATTCTGGTTTGACTATTACCTTCTTTTGAAGTCCTATCATATCTCCAATGTTTTGCTTTTATTGATTATGCTCTGTACTGCTATGTTCAATATTATTGTACCTGACAATATGGGCAATTCTATTAATGTAACAAGAAACATAATGGTAACCATTGTAGATCACCTTGCATTTTGGGTTTAAGTCATGTACTATGTCCATCCTTTGTTTTTGTTTTTGTTTTTTTTTGACTGACCTCATTTTATTTTTTCTCATTTGGTTTTATCCTCTTCAAAATAAAAAGAAAAAGAAAAAAATACAAAAATATGTTGACTATATTAATTTTATTAAATATGCCTTTATTGACTGATTTAACATTTTTAAATTGCCTAATTTAAAAGCTATAACAGAATTTATCTAGTTTTGATTTGTTTTTTGAAGAGACTTCTTTCTACTTATGACACAATATGATCAGTTTGATGTGAAACAAAGATGAAAACTGTGTTTTCTTGCATTGTTTCTATTAGTATAAAGACATATATTCTACACATATTTTATCTATGTATGAAAAAACAATGATTTTGCAAAATTAATAAGTATCAAATAAACCAGTACTTAAAGAAATATAATCATAAGAATATTCATTGGATCAACAAATTCTATTCATTGAACATGAGCTGAATTTAGAAAAATGAGTGGAGGCCTCAGTCTACCACACCCAGTGGCCTTCTTTCAGTTCAGGACACATTGCCATCAAAAATGGAATGTGTTTGAAGCAAGTTGGAGCTTTTCTATGTGGAGAGTGATTAATGACAATGTGCCTTTCAGTATAATAAGCAGTTTTATTTAAATACTCATTGTGTCTTTTGATTACATCTCCTTGATCAAACATTTACAGCAATTTCTGTGAAACAAAAATTTTATAGTCCATTCTTACCCATCTTATTCACCAGATCTTCCAACATGTAGCTTCCTGTTAGTCCCCAAAGTCAAACAGACCATGAATTATATTTTCAATCAATTCAGAACACAGAGACAACCAGGACAGAACAACTGTCCAAGAGACACACACCAAAGACTTCCAGAATGGCTCTAGAAAGTGGCAAATGGGATAAGTGTGCTTGAAGTGAGGTTTTTTTGTGTGTGGGAGATTAATGATGTGTGTTTTACTCTAATACATTTATTTAAAATGTAGTCATTATCCATATTAATTGATCACACCACATATATTTCTAACCTTACACAAACACACACACACACACACACAGACAAACACACACACACACACACACACACACACACACACACACACACATAAATCATGCTTTCATGTAAATGTGAAGTTTTAGCCTTGATAGTATCAAACCTATTTTGTGTCTATGAAACATCTGTTTCTATTAAGCAGTTTTACTTTTTTTCTAGGTAACTGCCTATCTTGGTTGGATGCTTCAGTTCTTTCCTATTTAGAATACAGTAAATGATACAATGTACAAAACAAATTTGGAAGCTTTTTCCTGAATTTTGTTTTAAAAGGAATTTAATGATTTTTTTATCTTATAAACTTTTATAGGAATACATTTTTATTTTATTGTGATGGATATAGTAGTATATATAATTTCAGGAATTATTAAAAATGAAGTAAAGATGGAGAAAGATACTGTAAGCTACTATACAGAAAATTTATGTAACTATTCTTTGTTGAAGCCCACGTGGTCATTATGGAACTTCACTGAACTACAACGAGCTACTTTGAATAATATATATAAACAGCATGCAGCAATACTTTGGCTTGTCATTTTAAATTTCTATACTTCTGTGTCTATATCTTAGCAAAGAGTCTCAGCTCACTAGCACACTGAGCTATGTAGTAGATATAATGTGAATCAAAGCACAATTGCAAAAATGTCAAATATGATCAAAAACAGACAATCACTACAAAAGAGAATTCACCACGGTAACTCTTTGCAGTTCCCGACTCAGAGGCCTAGTAGCCTCATCAAAGATACAAGAGATGGAAAAGGCCTATTAGGTCATCAAACCTATCCCCTCACGAAAGGGAAAAAAAATGAATTCAAGCAACCCTATCTGTTGGCTTCAAACCAAATTCAAGATAGAAAGACCTTGCTGCTGCTCTTGATACATTATTTCATGACACTGGATGTCATTTATACAAAAAACTGAAATGAATTGTGTGCCCCAGTATCCTGGAATCATAGAATAGATTTTGAGAGCTGGAAGGTACCTGAGCCCAGCCTCCTCATTTTGTAGAAAAGTACCCTAAGGACCTGAAAGGTTAAATGACTAGCTCAAATCCACAAAGCCACTCACAGCTGGACTAGTGATAAAACCAGAGTTTCTAGAGAACTAAACTGGTGTTCCTAGCAAATAATCCTCTTTAGAAAAAAATCTTGGTAACAGTCTGGTCTATACACTGCATTTAACAAATTTGGATTTGGCTTATTTCTTACAAAGACTTACTTTTAAAATTCTGACTTTGAAGAATTTATGTCTAGATTTTTCACTTTCAAATCACTAACTTCCAGGGTTGATACTGTCTCCAATAACAGAGTTCCAATTTACACAAAAAGTCTCTTATATACTAGTATCAAATCAATCTACAAATTTGCAACATCTTTCTTAGATGATTACACATTAGAAAGAAATGAAAATAAAATCACTTATAAATTTAGATTTTTTTCTGCATTATTCCTCCACGTTCTCTCATGGAACAATTAGAAAACTTCTACTGTAATAGATTTTATTATTTTACTAGTGGACAAATGGGAAGATAGGCAGCCTCAGAAAGGCTTCGGCATCGACTGAGGGGTTATGCACCAAACTTGATTCAATAGGTGGGACAGCATCAGATGACTGCAGTGTCCAGGCCACAAAACTCGAGACAAGAGAGCAGCTGCTATGTATCTCGAGAAGACAGATGGCTATGGTAATAAAGGATCAATACAATGGCTTTATGGTTTTTAAGAGAAGCTAGAATTTCTAATTTTTGGAAGAAATGTTCTTAATTTTGAAATAGTAGGCAGGTCCACTACAGTAATTCCGGAAACTTGATCTGGTCAACCAATAACATGTTGTTACAGGCACTTGTATTTTATATGTAACAAGGTGAAAGCAGTTATAAAAAGTAGATGTTTTCATAATAACTGAGAAAACTGAGGCTGTGAGCTTATTAATTGATTAGCAACAACTGAATGACAAAATAAAAAGCTGAGTTTGATAATTCTTTCAATTAGTTTATTTGCTACCCCTTCCACATAAATTATTTTACTTGCTGCTCCACCCACATTTCATAAAAACTCTTGAAATATGAGATTAGATTCATATATTCCTATTTTATATCATAATTTAACTATTCTTCATTTTTTCTTCATGAATTTGTTGATGTTTACAGGCTAAAGCTTAAAATTTTAATTAATAACTTTTTTTGCTTTTTAAGGGTGTGCATGATAAACAGATTCAGGGTAAGATTCTTTTATTTTGAACTTATTCTACTGATAAGAAATTTGTGTTTCAAGGTGCTGGGGAGTTAGCTCAGTGGTGTAAGTGGCTGTCTTGCAAGCAAGAGGTCGTGAGTTCAATCCCTGGTACCAAAAAAAAAAAAAAAAAATTGTAAATCTACTGAAAGACAAAGTAAGTTGAAATCTGGAGGATATAACGGTAGGCAAAGAGTTCGCTAACAAAAACTAAACTGCATGAGAAGTTTTTCAAAGAATCAACAACTGGGATCTCATCTTATTAAAAAAGTTTTTTCACATCAAAAGAAATTACCACCAGAGTGAAAAGAAAACCCACAGATTGGGAAAAAAGTTTAGCCCCCTGTTTATCTGAGGATGAGGGACTTTGATCTAGAATGCATAAAATATTGAAAAAAAATCAGGTACCCCGATTTCAAATACACTGTCCAAAAATGAACATCTAAAATGAATAAGCAATTCTCAGATGAAGACATGCAAATGGAAAAAAAGTAATAAAAATGTTCATCATCATTGATCATTCAAGAAATGCAAATTAAAATAACACTAAGATTCCACCTCACTCCAGAAAGAATTACTATCATTAAGAAATCAATCAGTAACAAATGCTGGAGGGCCTGTGGGGAAAAAGGAGCCCATCTCCACTGTTGGTAGGAGTTTAGACTGGTACAACCACTTTGGAAATTAGTGTGAAGTTTCCTCAAAAAACTAGGATTAGAGGTTCCATTCGACCCAACTATTCACCTTCTGGGTATTTTCCCAGAAAACTTGACATCCTACCACAGAGATATGTGTGCACCCATGTTTATAGCTGCACAATTTGTATTAGCCAGATCTAGGAAACTACTCATATGGCCATCAACTGGGGAACAGATAAAAAAAGATGTGGTATTTTTATATAATAGAATACTACTCAGCCATAAAGAACAATAAAGTTGAGGCTTTTACAGGTAAATGGATGCAACTAGAAACTATAATCATAAGTGAAATAAATTGAACTCACATGTTTAAACACCATATTGTCTTGCTAGTGTAAGACACTGAAAAAGTAAATAAGATCCAAAATTTATGATAGGTTCCCTTTATACTAAAAGGGAAAGAAACTGCTTAAAGGGAAATTGCGTTGTTTGATCAGTCTTATATGCCTGTATCTGATAGCCTGAGGAACACTTTTAAACATAACTATGCAATATGACAATCTTTGCTAAATTCCTATCCTCTTGATTTGAAATCTTGTATCACTATTTTGTTTTGTTGTTAGGTTTTTGTTTGTTCTCTTCTTGTAAGAGAAAAGAAAAAGAAAAAAATTAAGAATTTTTTTCTTTTTCTTTTCTTCTTAAGTTTTCTTTTTTTTCTCTTTCAAGAAGAGAACAAACAAAAACCTAACAACAAAACAAAATAGTGATACAAGATTTCAAATCAAGAGGATAGGAATTTAACAAAGATTGTCATTATGTTTTAAATAATTTAATATTTGCCAGTCCTTAATAATGAAGATTGCATCTTGAGTTTTGTAGTATTTTAGTTGAGTAGTTCTCAAATGTTAGGGAACAGTAGCTCTCAACGCTTCTTACACAGCTTTGTGAATTATGCATTACTTGAGTCTACTTTTAAAATTTTGATATGATAAGACCTGTGGTAGGTTGTGTAGTGCTTAATTTTTTGCTTATTTAAAATACTCCTAGGCAATTTTGATGCCATTCCTTTGGGAGTAATACTTTGAGAACCACAGTTGTAGAACTGGTATATTTCCAGCTCTACTATATATAAAGGCATTCAGACATTTTTTGCAGTGCCAGTAAGCAGTGAAAAGGAACTATGATGAAATTTATTGACTCAGAACGTATCTGTTAGTGTGTGTTCAATGATTTGATAAAATGTACTACTTTTAAATAATCCTAGTAACTGCTTACATTTCTGTCATGCTTACTTTGTGTCCAGATATGCTCCAGGTATCTAATAAAATCACTTTGTCTTCATAACAACTCTATGTCTATAATTCTCATTTTATAGTTAAGGAAACCTAGGGCACAGGAAAGTCAGGTAAGTTGTTGGTTAGGCAATTTAGTAAGTGGCTATGCTGGGGTTCAAGATTAGACAGTATAACTCTTGGATCCATGCCCTTAACTACTGTCCTATATGACATCTCAAAATAATGACTGCTTTCTATTGTTCATCTCAGTTTGTCGTGGTTCATTGCATGAGTCCAGTCCTATATTAGCTAAGGAAGCATAGTGTAAATCCATATATTCGGATAAATCTTTGTGAGGCAGTCTATTGTTTAATTTATTTACTGAAATCTTACAGCAGTTGCTGAAAACCAATTGAATACAAATTAATATTCTAAATCTGCCTGTCTTCCCTGAGTTGCATTTTGTGACTGAAGAATGAACATAGTTTATTAAAAAAAATGAACATGATTTATATTACAATCAATACAATGATAGAATAGTTTGTATAAAGCAGTTTTGGAAAACAGAGTTTATTGTGGTATCAGCATTCTCTATGTACTACTGCTTAAACATCTGTGCATAATATTGCTTGTATTTTTCCTTTTACTGAAGTTTCCATTGCATGCGTGTATGTGTGTGTGTGTGTGTGTGTGTGTGTGTGATCTTGTGTCCATCTTAAAATCTCCATGATTCTTTTCTTTTTCAAACTTTTCTTCTTATTTTTTCCATAAATTTAATGGGAAAACTATGCACAAGAATGAGACAAACACTATTGCCTTGCCTATTAGTCTATTTGCTCTGTCACGTGATTGTTTAGTGTGCTTGGACACTATTTTGGAGCCAGACATAATCACATTCTGTAGTTCCTCACCTTACTAACTGACAGAGCACTGTTCCTATGAGACCATTGATCTTGGGCAGATGAAGCCATTAAAAACAGTACTAATTAGCTGAAGAGAGGAGACAGCAATGCAGGCTGCCTCACTTCCTTTTATGCTTAGGGAAGTTGATGTTCCAGACAAATAATAATTGATATGTAGTCTGCCTTAATTGTGGTTGTTAACAGCCAGTATTATAATGACAGGCTGCCAATTTCTGTCTAGCCTATTGAATGCTTATTGCAGAATTCAAGAAGCACTGGGGAATCATTTTGGTTAACTTGAACTTCATAGATTGTATTTGATAGTGTGCCTGAAATCAAGACTTCACAGAAATCTCACTTTATGAGTCATTTGCTGCATATCTTCAGGTATCAGGTGTTTATCCCAAATGAGGTTGGTACCCAAAACCATGTGGATAAGAAGCAGTTGGGGATTAAAGAATAAATGCATGTGTATACATACATACACACACACACACACACACACACCACAGCTATTTTATTTCTTAACAACTTTAAAAATCTGAAGATTTTAATTTGTCTCTATCAGCAATAGTACAATGCTCTAACAAACCTTATAATGGTAAAATTTCTTTGGATCCTTTCATTCTTGGCAACAAACATTAAATTTCTATGTGCATTGCAATTTTTCTGAGTTCAGGATGTAATTATTAAATGTCTGATAAAATCTAAATGTCAGTTTGAGCATCACATTACTCCTTCACGCTTAAGACTAGTATTAAATGGCAATACAATAAATTAATTGTCTCAGAGGACAATTTTGCCTCAGCATGAAACGATTTAGAAGCATATCCAACTAGTTGTTGCCCCCAGAAGACCTTGTTTAGCCTTTCAACAGAAGGTATGCTTTGAAAATTATGATATTCTTCTTCTACAGTGAGGTCAGAGAAAAGGATGCCTGTGACAACAGTGACTTGCTTGGGAATCCCAGCTCATCTATGAAGATAAGAACTGAGAGAATTGGCATCTCAGAATCTTCGCACCTCATTAAGCCCATGCTTCTGGGATGTAGTTGTTGGGAAGTTCTGAGGTAGAGCATTTCCTGGTAGTTTGTAGAGTGTAGTTTACTGGATTACAGAGATCTTCTCCTGCTTCACTGTGACAAAGAAGCACCCTAACCCCTGCCAACAGATAATGCAAGCATCCTACTGTTAGCTACCTTCAAGTATTTCTTCTCACTTTTAGAATATCAAATCTTTGTAAGGTGTGAGCATGATATGTGTGTGTGCACATCTATGTGCATGCATGTGTGTGTGTGAAGGTTCATTTTTACTCTTTCATTTATGTTTCTGATTTTGTTGTCACTACTGCCTCCTTTGTCCGTTTGTTCAACATCATTGTCTCTTGAAGACTTAGCTCTGCTGTACATTTTCTGTGCTACTGTAATGATGCCCTGTTGCTGAAACCAAGTTTCCTTGCTTTTGCATCCTATCAATTCCTTTTCTTTCAGTAGCAGCAAATTAGAGGAGTCCTCTTTAAAAAGTCTTTAATGATTTTCTCACACAACACTGTCAGAGGTAGTAATATAAAAATGCACATTATGTTTTATAATCATTCTAACACTACAAGCATAAATTCTTTTTTATAGTTTGATGTGTATGTGTTTTTAATAAATGTTTTATTTAAGAACTGTTTTGCAGTTTCAGGAAAAATTTAGAAATAGTATAAAACATTCAGATATACTTAACATTATTTCCTCTGTAATTAACAGCTTATTTTGATACAATGTATTTGATACAAGTAATTTAACAAAATAGATTCCTTATGATTGTTTCACAATTTATTCAGTTATCCTTGGCGTTTTTTGTTTTATTAATTTGAAAGAGAATAAAACAAAAGGGGGCAGTACAGAGCAGATCAAAACAGGACAACATAGGCAACACAGTACTTTACATTAAGACAACTGGACATCAACAGTAGCTAACACCATATCTCTTACTCTGCTATAGTTGAGCATAGTTTCAAATACAATAATATCAAACATAACACAATAGTATAAAGCCATGCATAGAGTGAAAGAATTACAGGGCTTTCGGAACCAAATAACAGAAAATGATCCATGGGTACTATAATATCTCATTTTTGATAAAAAAATTTTGTTTGAACTATCATACATATTCAAATGCCAATAAGACACAATGTGATAGATAGAACCAATGGTAGTAGAACAAAAAAACCATGGTTATCATGTAAACACCAAGGATAAGCTAAATCGGCTGGGGATTTAACTTATCCTTGGTGTTTACATGATAATTTTTTTACTATTCCAGGATCCCATGAAGGATATCACATGATATTTAGCAGTAATTTCTTGTTAGTTCCTCTGGGTTGTGTGATATTTTCTTATGCTTTTTGACGGAGACTCTAGAAATACTGATCAGTTATTGTGTAGGAAGTTCCAATTTGGAATAAATTGATATTTTTATGCATATATACAACAAGGCTTTATTTTTTGAAAGAATAGCACAGAGGTAAAATACTATTCTCATTACAGCATATCAATGGTGTGCAGTATCAATATAGTTGATCATTTTTGATCCTGACCTTGGTTACTGGGATGAGGTAGTGTTTGTCTGATTTCTCTACTGTAAAATTAGTTTTCCCCTTTATCTACAGTATCTTTTGGAAAGAGGTCACTACGTACAGCTTGCACTTGAGTAGATGTTGTCCTTTGAGAAGGGGTAACTATATAAAAGATAAAAGTTAGAACATCTTTATTCTTTCCTCCCTGTCTCTTGTTTCTTTCTTTCTTTCTTTCTTTCTTTCTTTCTTTCTTTCTTTCTTTCTTTCTTTCTTTCTTTCTTCTTTCTTTCTTCCATTTTATATCAAAACTCAAAGAAGCTGGGTGTGGTGGTGCATGCCTATAATGCCAACGTTCAAAACTTGGGAGGCTGAGGCAGAAGGATTGTTGCAAATTCAAGACCAGCCTGGGCTACAAAGTGCGCTCAAGGCCAGCCTGAACTGTATGGTGAGATTCTGTCTCAAAAACACTAAATAAACAAATAACAAACTCAAGAGAGTTCTTGTACTTTCAACATACCCTCATATTGTGAACATTTTACTACCATTTTCTAAGTTTCTGAAACTACAAGATTCTTTAAGCTTACCTGAATTTTGCCTGCTTCATTTACAGAAGTATTTACTTCTGCAAGTACCTGTGCTAAGTTTTATTGCAGAATGGCATCAGAAGTAGGGAACTGGAGATTAAGGTTCTCATTGTCACAAGGGTGTCATTTCTCCAATACTTTCTTACCTCACTAACCAAAGAATGGTAAATGCATATACTAACCTCTAAGTGCACACATCTTTGCGTATTTCTACACCAGCAATCTACATCAAGGCCAACATGACTTCGCACTGATGTCTCTAGCCATAATTAAGTACTGCAACTTTTATATCCTCACATGATAAAAATCTCTCCCAAAATGAGTTACTGAGTGTACTTCAGTTGTAGTTCAGCAATGTCACATTCAGTTGTCAATCTACCTAAATAGTTCTCAACTACCCCTCTTTGCAGAAGCCATCTTACTTCCACTAAGAAAATACACAAGTTCTTCATCTTAGTTTTCTAGCTTACTTCAGTGAGACTCCTGCATTTTATATTTCTATGTGCACGTGAAAATTATTTAAAATATCAGTCATAATTTCTCCATGTGATTGAGCATACTTAATCATGTAATGTAGGTCCTACAACTTGCATAATGAATTAATCTTTAAATATTGTTTACAAATATTAGAAATATCTGAGCATATTACTAATTTAATAATTCAATATTTATTATTTTTATATGCTTGTGTCTCAGAAATGGAAAGACTTCAGAAATCATCAACGCTGTATTCTGATTTATGTATTTATTTTATTTATTTATTTATTTATTTATTTATTTATTTATTTTTTGGTGCCAGGGATCAAACTCATGACCTTGCATTTGCCAAGCAGGCACTTATACCCCTGAGCTAAACCCCTGGCCCTATTCTTTTTATACAATCTCCTAGTTTGCTTTAATAAGCATACCGAAAGCAGTTTCTATTCTATTTTTTTCTATGAAATTCTCTTTTCTGATGACATAAGATATATTGGATTTTGTTTATAATTGTGCAATCAGAAGATCTATGAATATAGACATTTCTTTTTAAAATTTTAATATAATTTTATTTTCATTAGTACATATTTGCAGTACTTAATAATTAAATTCATTGCAAGGAATAGGTCCATGTGCATAACAAATCTCAATTCTTATTTTTTGCTCTGTAGAAACTTCTTAAGCTATTTAAACTTAAAATGAGTAGTATAATTGTCTTTAAGTTACCTTGTTGTCAACAAGGAATTAAATATGTTTTCATAGTCACAGTTTAAGAGTTGTCACAAGATTAAAAAATCAAAATGAACATATACTTCTGTCATTGACAGATTCCTTTTGTCTTCTTCTGAGTACAAAATAGTAATGAATTAAATGGCATTTATGAATAATTGTGAAGGTCTGAAGTTCTCAGAAAGATTCCAAACACAAAAATAAATACTTACAGTAGTCAAAAGTTGATGATCTATTCATCCAAATAATATGGAGATAATTGGAATGTGTTTAAATGTAATTTCACTTCAGAGCATTTCCCTGGCAATTAATGAAAGCAAGAAATTTAATACTTTTCAAAAATATTGACATCTAGGTATCATATAGAGTTGATTATTCAGAATCATATTGCCCTATTTATTCAAAGAATAACGTTCACTAAAAAGAAGAGTAGGGATAAATGCTTGGACAGGAGTAAAGAAAATCTCATTTCTCAAATCAGTACTCACTGATAGTACTCAGTGTTGATTTATTAAATATTAAAAAAAAGTAGTCTGCCTTCATTTGTTCATGAATAGGGACTTTACTAATAGGGACTTTAGTAATACATAATAGGGACTTTACTAAAATAGTGGCAGACAA
Organism: Dolichotis patagonum; assembly: GCA_004027295.1. Lineage (NCBI taxonomy): Eukaryota > Metazoa > Chordata > Mammalia > Rodentia > Caviidae > Dolichotis > Dolichotis patagonum. The sequence goes on from PVJX010000439.1 coordinate 67,345, forward strand.
AAGGGAAAGACACAAAGAACTGCGACATTGGTCATTTATTCTTTTCAATCTTCCCTTCTATTGGAACCTCAGTGACAACTGATTTGAGTGAAGCAGTAGGGAAGCTGTTTCTGGTCCTCTGCATTAATTTCTGGGCCTTCATATGGCCTGTTTGTATTTGGGAAAAAATATGTATTAAAATACTTTTAAACCAGGAATCATAAGGCTTATGTTTTAATTTCAATTTCTTCATTTATAGAACTATTAGCTAATAACAAAGCCTGACTTGTTCATCATGAGAGATGATAAAGCACAATTCATAAAGCTGTATCTAGTGATACCTGTGCTTCCAGGCATTGTATTAAATTGAGTTCAAGGAGTAAATCGAAATTGTCTTCAAAGTTGTCCTTTCGAATACAGTAGTCAGATCTGTAAACAAATAATTGCTTTGCTGTGTGACAAATATTATACATATTCCAATGCCATCTATAGAAGTTTGAATAATTAAACAAAATGAAGGTAGGTGTGTGAAATATTCAGTAATATAAGAACATGTGAAATATAGATTACATGGCCTTAGTTTAAGAATTGATATTCATCCTAAACCATATGGACTTAATTTTATAACCACTGAGTAGGTATTAAAGAATTTGAGAAATGTTTTTTGGGGCAATTTGGCAGTGTTGAAGATGAGGAATTTTGGGATGAGGTCGGGACCCTGAAAAGTAGTATTCGGGAAGACTATTTCCACATACATTTGAATAAAAAGAGACATGTAGTTTGTGATGTTGCTGTCACTTTATAAAGGATTTTTAAGATCCTGTAAAACAACAGATGCAAAAGGAGCTTTCGGGGTGTGAATTATTTTCTTTGGTGTTATTACAAGGTACTAGCACTAAGCTCTCATATTGAATTCTATCAAGTATGGAGATATAACTTGCTTGTCCAAGTTTCTGGTGATGATGCCTCTTTTTCTTGATAACTATATCATTGATTATGTATCATATATATCATTATTAAAAATAAAATTTTTAAGAAGTCAAAAATTGTTTTTGAACATTAGTGTCACTTGCTTTGCATAAAATCGATTTACCAAGGTGGTTCCAATTGCCTGACACTGGGACAAGTTTCCACCTCGTGGATAGTTGTGTAAGGCATTGCCAAATTCTTAGGAATTCAGTCGAATCTCAAGGTGTGGATGACATGTTTTTACCGAACAGAAATCCTCGGCATAAACTGAATTAAGACATTCACCATTGATTTAATGTCACTTCTTGACCTCTGCCTACAGAATTGGTTACTTTCTGTTCTTTACTGACAATGTCCTGCCATTATATTATGCCTTACTTACATTCTTCTAATTTGATAAATCACCAAATCTATGTTGAGTAGCAGTAAGATGTCAAGCATTGTGCCAGGCACAAGATACACGCTGATGTGAATTTGCAGTGCTTTCCTCCTTCCTGTGAATAGTCTTAGATTCTGCTGATTTGTCCTGCCTTTGAACACACAGGATAGACTTCTTGTCATAGGGTTTAGAATTGATTAGCAATACTATATGCTAAATACATAAATTTCTTGTCAGTAAGTAAAGGGATAATGAAATTATATAAGTAAAATAAAGCGCTAGTGATCCTTTTAACATGATGAACATTCAAAATGATAATACTGGAAATAAAAGGATTTAGATTTACTTATTTATCTACTATTTTGAGACAGGGTCTTGCTATGTAGTCCAGGCTGACCGTGAATCACTGTGTACCCCAGGCTGGCCTGGAACTTGCAGTGATCCTCCTGCCTCTACCTACTGAGTGCTGGAATTGTAGGCCTGCACCACCACACCTGGCTAATATAGATTTATTTTTAAATTCACTTTTTCCGAATTCAGATTTGCCTTTGGCAATTAGTGATTTACTATTAAAGAACATATAAAATTTCCCACAAGACATAAAATTAAAATACTTTGCCTTTGAAATTTTCTATATGTTTTTATTCAAAAATTTCAGATATATTTTTACTTTTTGTAAATGATCATGTCCATGTAATATTGTTAATCATTTTATCAACATAAACTAGCAAAAATACAAGAATATAAGTAATAGAGGGTTAAATTTATTGAGAAAGGCAAATATTTTTAATAATACTTATAATGACTTTTTGAAAGAGAAATTTCCTATTTTAGTTAATATCTAGGTAAATAGAGGAACATATCAGAACGTTATATTGGAATCACACAGAATTACACAGTTTAGTAGAACATATGAAAAAAAATGACAAGGGAGAAGTTGAAATATACTGGAAATTCACAGAAACATTTGAAAGAAATTGAAAGAAAATGTAAGATAGTATTCATAATGATTAATGCTAAAATAATTATTTCACATATTTGGAATGAAAAATAATACACACTCTAAAGTCAAATAAGACGCAAGGATGTGAGTTCAATCCCTGGTACCAAAAAAATAAAAATAAAAATAAAAAGTCAAATATGAGAACAGTGTGTTATATTCTTCTTCCTCAAATGCATCGTCAAATCAGATCAGTTGTTTAGTGTCTTCTTAACCTAATTTTGTGTGTGTGTGTGTGTGTGTGTGTTTTCATGCTAAGTCAAGTGAAACTGGGAAGTCTCTTCCTTTTGCAGGTGTAGTCTTGGTTCTGATCTGTTTCATCTGGGAAGACTGTTCTTATCTTGATTAGTTTTACCTGAAGACAAGAGCAAGCACAAGAGTGAGAGTGAAAGCGAGGGAAACTAAGAGTAAAAACAAAACAGAGAACTTATTCTTTTGAGCCAGTGTCATTAACTATTTGATTCTATTGGAAACACGCTGTATCATTTGCTTTTGTTGCTAAGAAAACATAAATTGTTCACTAAGGAATTAAAAACCCTTTACCAGTCAAAAATTTACTTCTCTCTAATACTGCTGGATATTGACTTTGGTTGAAGCAGTTCTGAGCAGGTATCTATATCACTGTCAGTCATTTCATGAGCTCTAACACACTGTGCCACATGGTTTAGTGAGAAAATTTAAATTTAAATTAATTTAATTATTTTATTTTACCTTGAAAATTAAAAAAAAACTAGTAAAATAATATCATAGCATGGGAATTCTGTTTGGGATACACAAATAATTATTTTCTGATTAGTAGTTTAAGTAATTATTTTACACTTAAAATATGTATACTTTATATATTTGTAATAAATGACTTCAGTCCTTTGTGGATGTTTCTACGAATTATTTACAGAAGTTTGCACTGAAAATTTAAAATGCCGAAGTAGTCAATGAAAAATTTCCTCATTCATCAAACTTTCATTGTATTCTTGTTATGTGTTGAACACTGCAGGCAGAGCTAAAGGATTAAATGTTTGGAAAAGAAATTGCTTGTATTGTCATGGATCTATATTTAGTAGCAGAGCCAAACTGTGTACATGCATAACCATAAAATAAAGCAGGACTATTTCTGACAAGTATGAAAAAATAATGCAATGCATTGAGCATGTTTACATTTTTTAAATTATGAAATATTTAAAATATACAGTGAACAATAGACATTTATGTTTATATTATCTAGATTTAACAAATGCTGGCATTTTGACTTATTTACTATGAGTTCTTCTACTTTTAGTGCTACATGCAGCACTAAAGTTTATTCTCAATCTCATTGTATTCCTCTCTTTTTTCAAGGTAACTTCTGATTTGAAGTTGGTAGGTATCCTCTTCTATAATGTTTCAACATATTTATTATATAGTCATAATCCAACAAAACTAGTCATATGTGTATTTTAAATGTTAACATAAATTCTAAATTTTGTGTATTGTTTGAATATATTTTCTGGAATATTGTTTCTTAAACCTAGTTTTTCCCTCAATGCTTAACATTTTATTCAAGATACTTTTTGTAAGCTACATTCTTTCTGTTGAGCAAAAATCTATATCTATTGCTTGTACCTAAGAACTGGGCTGACATTGCTTAATAAGAAAAAAATATTTATGCATCTTTCACTCTGTGATAAATGCTATTCTAAATATTTCATGTAGTAAGCCATGTAGCTTTCATAATAAATCTATAAATTAAATGGTATCATCATTTTCATTTTAGTGAAATGAAGACATTACTTTGCCCGAAGTTACGAATCTAGTAAGTGACTTGCCATCCGCTGAATTTTGATACTATAATTTTAAAACCCACCTCATAAGTAATCAAGGTAAACAACTTCATTTTTATCAAAATTTTTATTGTTATTTTCCACAAATATGAGTCATCATGTATCTTTTAATGAGTTATTGGATGGAAGATTTTATGTTTTAAAAATAAAGTTGTCAATTGGTTCCTTTTTTATTAATGCTTTTTTATCTTATTCAGGAAAATTACTGTATATTTCCTGTTCAAATATATAATATTCTTTGTTATTTTTTATACAATATAAAATCAAATAAGATTAGCAAATTATTTCTGCACTGTGTGTGTAAGTACAGTTGTAAATATGGGTGTAAATATGAGTCAAAATCATACTATTTTAATTAGGGGTGACAATCTTTTTAGATTTTTGAAAAGTAAATTCTATTATTTCTAATGGGAATTATCTCATAAAATTTGTTTCATTACTTTAATCCTCCATAAAACTCTGAAAAATAAAGTCTCACATGTTTTTACATAAAGATTCCACATCATATTGGATTTATTTCTAAGTATCTTATTTATTATTATTTCAATAATGAGTCATATCTAAAAGCGAGTGATTAACTGCCCCAGACTGAAGGAGATGCATGTCCACTACAGGCAATATGGAATGCTGAATGTGTTGAGATGTATTCCTACTTGTTTAGTAGTTAGGTAGGAGAATATCTTGCCTATAGGGAAGAACCACCAAAAAATTAGGAAGGGATAGGGTATCTCATTGGCAACTCATTCTCAAAATCATTCAGACAAAAAAGATTTTGTACTACGCATGGTATGATTTTTTAAAGCATAGAAATACTGCCATATGGATCAACTTTAATATATAATGCTCAATTTGCATGAAATTTCATCCCAAAGTAGATGCAGTGTGTCCCACATGACCTAGCTTCATAAAGATTTCAGCCCCCATGAGCTCCATTTGGCTCTGTCCTTTTGTGCAGATACTAAATTATATGACCATTTGTGTCAGTCCTGCATTAAACAGAATATTTTACATTAAATATTTAGGGAGAAAAAGAGATTTCCAGTAATTTCTTTACAAAAATATATAACTTTTAAAAGCATTTAAATTTTTTTCTATATTAATTATCATTTGATTTATCATTCATTTGTAAGTCTTAACTTCCTTTAGTGTGATTTTCTATTGTTAACACAGAATACAAATGATACTGGAGATGTTTATCTGCAAAGAATATGTATGAGAAATAAAGGTGTCTATTAGAAATATTAACAGTATTGTTTGTCATGTGTTTGATTTGTTCAAGTAGATTTGATTACAAATATAAATTATATATACAGTTTAGAGAGAATGTAATTAATAATTGAAGGATTAACTGAGTCAAAATAATTTATTTAATCTAACAATAACTTAATTGCAAGTTGTTCTGATATATGTACATAACACACAATAAATATTTAGTCTGTGTTGAATGAGACAAAGGATATCAAAGAATTTAATGCTTTGGCAAATATTTGTGCATTAAATGTTTTTATTATTTGCTTAGGCATGAGTTAGTTTGAGATAAAGTGATTAAAACCTAATACAAACTCCATTTCTATATTTGGGGTTTTCTAAGATGCTGACAATGTGATGACTGTATCCTGTAATTAAGTATGAATTAGAAATTCTCAGATTTGTCTATTTTTCACATACTCAGTAAGTCATTAATTCCCAGGAGTATCTATTGCATAAGGACTAATTAACTGTTGAAGGGCTCTATAAAATCAACCTAACTGGAGTTAGCCATTTAATATTTCAGTTGTCCCTGCAATACTTGGTCTTCTGACCTCATTGACATTTTGCTGTAATTAAAAATCAAAAAGCCTATGACAGTAGCTAAAAGAGAAATCATCCACATTCACCTCAAGAATTTCTAGAATCAGCACAGTTTCCTTGCTTCTTCATGTCGTCCCTGCTGCTGGCTCCTTCTGATTTGAATATTCCTAAATCTGTTGCATTTTCTATGAGGGTCAGACACAGAGTCGTAGGAATGTTTCAACCATTAGAGATATCAAAATAATAACTATGGGTCATCTTTTGGTATTTCCTAAATAAAGTCTATACATTGCAAATTGACCAACACATGTCTGTAGGTAAAATATTGCTTTGAGTCTGTGATGATATTGTACAGCAGAGGAATACACTTTTTTTTCACAGAAAAGAATACAGAAAACTTTGCATTGGAAGGCTCAGATCTCTACACTCTTCCTTTGATCTACTTTGTTTCTGTATAAGAAACTAACATTGTGAGTATAATAGCTTCCCTGAGAGTCCTAGCAATTTATCAAACCTGATAAGTAGTTTTGTGCACTCCCCAGACTTGGAGTTGTGTCAGGAGTGAGGCACATCTTGAGGGCTGAGCACTTACAGCCTCACAGCTGTGATATTTGAGTAACTATGAAATCTGGGCCTAAATACAATCTTGAAACTTTTATCTTCTATTTGTCTTTCATGTTCAGCTTGTTGTTAATCAGTGCAAATCTTGCTGATGTATCCAGAAACAAATCTCTTTTTTAGTTCCTGCCACAAGTCTACTTGAGGACACCACTCTTTCTCAAACCAGATTGCAAGATAGCCTATAATAGACGTTTTGATTCTACTATTTCTTCTTCCAACTGTATTCTGAAACCATGAATGGAAGTGATACTTCTGCAACATAAATTTGGTATGATTCATTAAACTAATATCCAAATACACATTGTCTTTCTGTGTAGTCCTTTCTCTCAAGGACCTTTTCTACAAGGTCTCTGCTATGCAGGAATTACACTTTTCATCTTACTACATTAAACTAGGTCATATCATTTGATTTTCAAATTGAAATGCAAGTACATGTGACCTTTAATATTTCTGAGCATTAGTGTAAGTAACCATTGCATGGTTTTATGGTATCACTTACCTCTTTGGCACATCATAGTGGAGTTGTTACAGATAACTGCTGGTTTTTATTTCATATCCTGAAGAGAAAATAAAGGTAAACTTCATGTAATGTTTAGCATGTGTGTATTGGAAAATAAAAATTTTCAATTGTGTGTTAAAGAAGGATTATACTGCAAATATATAAATTAGTTATATAAATATATAAATATATATATAAATAATATATAAATTAGTTATATATGTGTGATGCTAATATAGTAGTGGTAAGGAAGCAATAAGGTATATGGTTTTGGCTTTAGGAAAGATAAAAGATGAAGGGAAAGCTATTATTAGATATTGGATTACAAGATTTGTCTATGCCATATAGTAGTTGTACAGTTATTATAGGTGACTATTACAATAACTAGAAAAACGTGCCAAGTGAACTCAAGTCTATGCCTGGGTAAATTAGGGCACAAAATGCTATTTCCTTGCCTCCATTGGTATTACCTATATTGGACATGGTTATAAGAAGATGATCTGTGAGTGAAAGTACAGTGGCAACGGGCAAAGCTGCAACAGAGATGAAAGAGAATATAGACAATACATAATTTTGAGAAATCCAGGTGGAAGACATAACTATCTGTCATCACCAAATAGGAAAAACAAATAAATGATAGTAAAGTATAAGTGAAAACAATAAAGGAAATTTAATTTGGGATTTTCTTGCAAGTACCATGTCAACCATCTTTGGGATCAGGAAATGAATTGCCTTCAGACCTATAATTCTGAATGCTAAAATAAAATGTGTGTCTTAAAAAATATTGTGAACCAGGTTTAATTCCAGTACTCAGGAGACTAGGGCAGGAGGATTGCCATGAGTTTGAGGTCAGCCTGGGCTACACATAGTGAGTTCAAGGTCAGCCTGAACTAGATAGCAAGACCTTTCCTCAAAAGCTAATAACTAAACGAAAAAGTATTGTGGTCTGAACTTTAACATAAAGAATGTGCTACAGTCCAATAGATAAAAAGGCAAATACTGTTATGAGAGACTATCACTTTTTATTATATCATGTCTGTAGCACATGTAGCTATGTTTGAGACGATTAGTAATACTGAACTTTCCATCTTTCTGTAATCAATCATCAAACAGAAAAAATTCTCAAGGCAACAGTTTTTCCCCCAGTAGAAAGCAGGTTGTACAAAAGTATGATTCGTATAAGAAAAGAAAAATTAGACCTTCCATTTGTCTAACCGTCCTGTTCCTGTGTTTTTCTTTTTTTCTTGATTATAATACAAGCAGTAAAATTTAAGTAGATCGTGGTCATGAAACTGAGCTGGAAAGGCCGAAATGAAACTTTTTCAAGCCTGGATTTTCAGAGTAGAGAATAAGAAGGAGGTGATAGCAGGGGAAAATCCCGGAAGTTTACACGGGATCTCGGCCAATGGCTGGCCAGCAAGTGCGCAGAAATCTGATGCCTGCAGGGGAACAGCTGTGCTAAGCAGAAGGGCTGAAGAATGGAAATACCAGAAATGAAACTAGAGTTAGAGTCCAGCTAAAGAGACATTGCTAAGTGAGTACTTTTCACACGCCATTCAGTCCAGGTAGGGTTCATATCCAGAATTCCCCAAAGTCTTCATGTGTTCAGAGGTGGGGCTATTGGAAGGTGATCAAAATGATAGGGGGTGCTGTAGATGCCCCGCTGTTAGGAGGTAGGGTCTGGTCAGAAGGGATCAGTCAGTCCAGTCAGGGGTGTCCTGAAAGGGTGTTACCTCAGTCCTCAGCCCCTCTAACTCTCTGCTTCCTGGCTGCTAGGATGGGAGCAGTTTTCCTCCTCCCAGGCCCTCCCACCTTTTATACCTTAGAGCCAGCAGACCATGGACAAAACTGAACTATAGTAAACCTCTACGTAACCTGTGGATGTCTGGTATTTACCCCAGCAATGAGAAAGTGACTAGAAGGAGTTCCAAGAAAGATCAGCCTTAGACCATGCCCTAGGACTAGGTACAAAATAGATTTATACCTAGTATATCCAAGAAAATTTTTTTTTGCAAGATCAAAAGGAATAGCCAGTGATTTAATTTTCTATCAGCATAAAACTCAATATTTTTAGAGGTATACAATACAATCTAAACTTATTTAAATATATTATTGATAGGTTCCAAAATATAATTAAACACACGTGTAGGTAAAAATAAGCGGGAAGTTTCATGTGCCATAAGTAAAAAAAGTCAAGTGAGACATACTTCAAAGTGACCCAGGTGTTATTTACTGAACATGAACTCTAAAACAACTTCTATAAATATATATTAAAGGAAAATTTGCACATTTGAAGAGATAGGAAACTTTAGTAAGGAAACAGAAATTGTATGTAAAAGGAAACATTTGGAAATTATATCACTGGGAATTATAGAATCTGAAGTAAATAATCACTGTATGACTTGCTTTGGATGCAGTTCTAAAGAACAAATATCTTTGAATTGAATATAGACAAACTAAACTTATGCCATCTGAAGAAAACAGGAAAAAATTTAAAAAGAAAACATATAGAGAAATATGATACAATATGAGGTGTTTCAGAAATGTGTAATTGGTGTCTCAGAGGTTATATAAAAGGCAATGTAAAAAATAATTAAAAACAATGAAAATTTCCCCAAATTTAGTAAAATAATCCCATCATTCTACAAACACAGGAGTCTCAGAAAGCTCCAAAAATGACAGCTACAAAAAGAATCACACCTACGCACATCAAAATTATCAGAATAAAAAACAAAGCAACCAGAAGACAAAAGCAAGCATAAAGAAAATGACAATGTGAACGATGGCTGATTTCATATTAAATGAGTTCTTCCTGACTGTTAACAAAATATTAGAGTTTTAAGTAAAGAATCAACCATAACAGTGCCATGCTGTACTATGTTGGAGTTTAAGGGAAAATTAGTTGTGTTATCTACCTGATCTTTCCTCCTTTGTGTCTTGATATAATTTTTATTATTATCTCTCAGTCTTCATCCTTCTCCATCTATTTCCATCTGCATCTCTATCTCTTTCCTTCTCTTTCTTTGCATCTCCATATCTCTGTGTCTCCATTTGTATTTTTATGTTTGTCTCTAACTTTATGTAGCTCTGTCACTGTCTCCATCTCTACCTCTTTCATATATCTGTGTACTGTTGCCTATTTACCCCAGAGATTCTGGCTGCACAGTTTCTCATAATCATTAGTTATTCAACATTATATTTAATAATAGTTTATCTTTGACTGATATGATTATTCAAGAGCTGTACTTGTGTGATCTTTATTTCAATTTATTTTCCTGAAAGGAGATCTCTAATAAGCTCCTGTTTTTGACTACGTTGTATGTCATTGTTGTCTATATTGGATGGTTTTTTGTTTTTATGCAACTAATCAGGCATAGCCTGGTTATAGGACAAGGGGTGTCATATCAAAAATTGTTGTCCTTGTTAGATTCTATTAGCGTCAAAGATTGAAGTGCAGTAAATATTTTATTGACAAACACAGGAAAATATGTATAGGAAATCAGTACTGAATAGCACAATAATCTAATACTGGATTATCTAATTATACTGATTTGTAATCTAGTGTATGATACTTTACATAAATTTACCATTTCCTGCTTAATCTTTGAAGAATAATTACACATTTATATATCACTTAAAATAAATGCAAATGTGTTTATTCTGTACTCAATTGAAAATGAATACAGCTGTAAATTTTCTAAGCTTATTCATGTAGTGGTTAAAACCTGAAGACTGAGAATGGATAGAGCTGAGTTTGAATTTACTGACCCTTACCTTTATTTATTTATTTATTTATTTATTTTGGATTTTCTAAAAATGTCATAGTAAGATATGATAATAAGATACATACTAAGATATAATGTCTAGATAGTACAGCTATGAGGACTGAATTCACTGTTATATGTGCATTGGTATATTGTCTTGTGCAGGATAAATCTTGCACTGACTTGCTCTGATCTTACTATCTCTTGTGAACTGCACAGGGCTTTGTCTCTCATGACTTTGCCGTGATGATTGTAATTGAATTTGGCACTTTGCTTTCTGTAGTTACAAGGTACTTTATTGATTATACCTGAGCTGTGTCTCTGGCTTTATCTCCTAATTATTTTATATGTAAATGTAAACCATAATAGAAATGTGTAACATTTAGTAAATTTTCCTAGATATTTTTGTGCACATTTTTTTCCCATTTGGTCTTTTATTTTCTTCTTTCCTTTGAATCACCTTCTTCCTTATCTTCTACCCCACTGAGTCTTTCAAGCCTCAGGAACTCTCTAGATAAATTTTCATTCATGTATTCTAATGATCTCCAACTTTCTGTATGTTTATCATTTACTGCTCAATATTTTGTGTTTCTGTCAGTACAAAGTCTAAAGCTTGGTGCTTATGAAGGCTGTCACAAAGCAGACCCACAGTGAGTGATTTAGAAAGAAATTAAAAAGAAGGAAGGATGGAAGGCAAGAAACTAGGAAGAGAGGGAAAGAGGGAAAAAAGGAGGAATAGAAAGAGGGAAGAAAGAGAAAAGGGAAGAAGATAGTCAACTGTGAGTAACCACTGAGCTTTTTTTGACTATTGTTTTGCCTTTTCCTGACTGTCATTTATATTTGAAATCATAGACCTATATAACTTTTTTGGATTAGTTTCTTTTAACTTAGGAATATTTTGTTTCCTCACTTATTGTGGTTTGAATTTTGGGGGTTCTTTTTAAAATAATATTCTTTCGTGTGGATATGCTCTAGTTTGTTTATCTGTCACCTATTAAAGGACATCTTGTATGCTTTCATATTCTGGCAAATGTGAGTAAAGCTGCTCTCATGTGAGGCTTTTTCTGTGGACATTTTAAAGCATATTTTCATGAATATTGATGTGTAAACCTGCTGGATTTTATAGTAAGTGTAAACTTTATAAGCAATTACCAATCTGTATTCTATAGTGATTACACAATTTTGCATTTTAAGCAATGATGTTTAAGGCTTTCTCAATTTCCTCACCTTCTGTAGAATTTGGTGTCGTGTTAAAACATAATTTCAAGACACTTGTTTATATCATTTTAAATTAAGTTATTAATTTTTTTATTTGTGAGTGTTAACAACTTTTTATGTAATATTTTATCAGGTACTCATCTTGCAATGATTTTTCCTAGAAGTTTTATTCTGTTAATAATGTCTTTAATATCATTCCAATAACATACAGAAGAGAAATAATTAAGGTAAAGGAAGTAAAATTTATATATGTATAAATTTTTTCTCTGATTACACTTTTGATGTTTAAAATCATACTGGGAATGCTCAGTGTGAATGTCGTGGGCTCAATTCTCATTACAGAAAAGAAGTAAAAAGAAAAAAAAAAAGAAAAATCAAGATATTCATTGCCCAGGGTCACCTAGATTTCTTGGATATTATCTTCTATAAGGTTTCCAACTTTGTGTTTACATTTAGGCCAAACATAATATTGTGTTTTCTTGATCGATTTATATTATGAATGCAAATATTATTTGTGTAATTGTTAAAAAGATTGCTTAGAATCAGATTGATATAGGAGAATGAAACTCTTGACCTACTATGTCCGCGAGTTCGTGTTCTCTACAATCGAAGAATGAATTTTAGGAACAACCGAGGTGAAGAGTAGAATATATTTATTGAGAGAAAGCTTCTTCCTGGAGAGAGACAGAAAGTGGTCCTGAGCAGGTTGCCCAGGACTCTGTCTTTTCTAGGGACTTTTATAGAGTAAAACCATGGGTTCAAGGTGGGAAAAGACTGGGAGCTCACAAAGCAGATGGGCATAAGATGGGACATAACTATAGTTAGCCAATAAGATCAATAGTTCAGGTAAAATTGATTACATTAGGGACAAATGGGAAAGCAAGTCATGTAGGAAGTGGGCATTCTTACAGAGCAGTGACTCTTTGCTAGGGGGATGGGAACTATTTAGGGTGTTAATCCTCAGGATATGGGTGTATTTGTATGGTCTTTTGTCTTGAGGCCTGGCCCACAGCAGGAGGTGTCAGCTTCCCCAGAAGTTTCCAGGTGTCTGCACTGGCTCCATTGAGGACCCAGTTCTGTCTCACTGCCTACAATATTTCTGACTAACTCACCTGCCTGCTACAAGATATTTTGGGTTCTACACTGTATGCACCAAATTATCTGAGGTGACTTGGATTAGTCTGTGTAAACTCTGTGATCTCATTGACTGTAAGTAGAACTAATGACAGTGTCTACAAAATGAGAATAGGAGTACCAGGAAATATATTACATATTTTAAGGCACTTACATGTTTCAATACATGATAATTATTGGCAATAATTGTTTTGTGTTGGAAGATACTTAACGCACTCAGGTAGTACTGAGGTCTGAGAAATTGTGTGTATATGTTATGTTGCATCTGTGTCTTTATATTATTCACTATTGTTTCTCATTATTGTCATAGTTGTGATTTGGCAGCATTAGCTAAATCCTATCCACCATTTTTGCTTGGCGTTTGAGAAGAACTGTTAGAATTGTGAGCAAAAGTGAAGAAAATTTGGGTCAGAAGTCAAATTTCTTTTAAAATAATAAGGTATTAGATGTACTTTGTGACATGTACTTTGTAATGAAAGTTTTCTGCCTTCTAAATGGATGTGCTAATGCTTAGTAAGATGAACTATGAATACAAATATATGTGTTAATACTCTCTGTTATTATGATCAACATTATACAATCACATGGGAATAAATGCCATATACATTTAAAATATGTAAATGGAAAAGGTAAACATCATGTAAGAGTAATTGAACAAAACTGTAAGTATATTATTTTTATTGTACTGTAGAGTTGTATGTGTTAAACATTAAAAATAGCCTGTATGGGGTGTTGCCCATTACATATGTCCTTCTGCAACCACTGCCTCATTTACAAGAGGAGATTTAACGGTCATTTTGTAATGTTACTTTCTCTTTGACACCAACCAAGGCAAAGATAGATAAACTTGAGGAAGCCTGACTCTATATCAACTGTAACAGCATTAAAAATTGCTATCCTCAGAGAACCATATATATAATAAACTCAAGAGCTTTCAGCAACCATCTTTTATTACACTGACTATGCAGTCACTGATATTAACCTAACAAAAAATATAAAAGAATAGTACAAGCAGGTGAGGAGAAATATATCAGAATTTGGAATGCACTCTTGGCTTTCTTGATTCAAGCAATTTCTAAAAGCAGAACTGCATTTTGATTCCAGTTTTCAATTAGTCCTATTTAATAAAACCCCATCCTCTGTATTCCTTTGTACTCCAATTTAATAAAATCTTCCTTTTGGCTTCATGTTGATACAGGTGGCTTTTGTTAATTGCAACAACCGAATAAAAAACCATGAATAGAATTTGAGTAAATAAGGGAAGGGTGGTGTAGGGCTGGTGGGAAGCTGTTAAGGGGAGTCTGAACTGCCAGTGCAGTCTTGAATTCCCAGTTCTGTCTGATTCACACTTCAACCCCAGGGAGTCCTGGAGTATGTTTCTTTTCACACTTAGGTTCCTATTGACTACAGTATCATGGGAAACAGGGTTTTAATTATTTTTTCAAATACTACATTTGAAGAATTATAGACTTGGATTTCATCTAGTCAAAAAATATCCAACTTAATTATATATCAGAGTTTCTAGTGTCATTTTTTTTTATTGTGAAAATGTTTGGCTCCTGTCTCTTCAAATCTAACTTTCTCAGTCAATGAGAGGGTATAAGAAGACAGAAGAGCTTGTTCTGATATGAGGTTTACGAATTGCTGTTTCCCACAAAGGAGTTCCATTTTTGACATTCCATTGTGACCAAATCTGGGTGTTTAACTTTCCTGTTAATTGAGTCAAGTCTACTAATTCTTATCATGAGATAAATTTTCATAATAATTGTTATTTCATTAAGGATATTTGCTCAGTTCACATTCTATTTTGTCTCTTTAGCTTAGACATTATAATTTGCTGTTTCAATAGTTCTATTTCTAATTGAAGTATTTCACCCATTATTTAATTGAAAATTACCACTCATCCTTTGGCCATTCTCATCTTGTGTTTTCAATATCGAGAAGAGAAAATTTTTGGTTTGCTCCAAAAGCATTCTGATTTGCTTTTGCTTTTATTTTTTTTATATAGAATTCTACGAAACTACATTGGTTACCATCAACAGAAATCCATATTGCACTGTGGATGCCAAGCCCACCGGAGTGTTTCCAGGCAACTTTCATCGCCTCATTTTCCTTTTACTGTTTTCTTCACTGGAACCATCTTTACTTTTTGCACTATTTCAACATTTTTTGTGGCTTATAACCCAAGTACATGGCTTAAAACCATCTTACTGAGAAAAAAAATAATCTATTTCCAGTGAAATTCCTTATTTTGTCTTCTCTTTACCTCAAAATCTCTCTTTATCTTTGGTTTACATTTCAATTTTATTTCTTCCCTCTTGGGAGGACCTATTCCTTTTTTGTACTGAGGTCAACACCTACATCTGTGCTCTTTATCCTATCTCCCCTGTCTCAGTGTCTGATAGCATCAATTATTCCCCTTGCTAGCATCTTTAATCTTTTGTTCTCTACTGAATTCCTCCCTTCTGCCTTCAAATAGATCTTCCTTTTCTTGAACAAAGGAGTTGCTCCATAAATATTTAATGATGTGATATTGAATTTAATTCTTCAAGCTCAATGATACCAGGGGAAAATCCAAAATTCAAAAATGAGGATTTCTGATTTTAGTTCAACATTGTTTCCTAAGAGAAATCATCACCTTCTTTAAGGAATATGTTAAAACTACTTCCCCAAACACACTGACTATGTTTATTAAAATATAAATATTTAATCCACTAAAATATATTGTTTGTCTAACCATCATTAAAACTATTGATTCTGATATATGATATTTGGTCTTTAAAATATTGTATAATACATTATACATGTAAATAATTAGTTACAGAATTGGAAAAATTTTAGTTAAGTATGATAGCTAAACTAATTTGAAAAGCTTATTTTATTATGTCATTTAAATGCTGTTATAGGTTTATTTAATACCAAAGACTTTTTATTTATTACCAAATTGATTATTGCTTAATAGCTTTCCTTGTTTATCTATAGGAGATCCTTAAGGAAAAAGTCACTGTTAATTTAAAATCAATTATAGTGGTTGAATGAAGAACAATTATCCTGTTTTCCTGTCTAGAAAATAAAGTCATAAGACCAAAACAATGCATCACTTTCTAGAATTGAAATCTATTCTGGGAAAAAAATAATGCCAGTCACACACATGCAGAGCAAACTTTTGACTAGATATAATTGTATTATATTTAATGTGTTGGTTAATTCTTCATAGGTTGTTGTAAATACAGCAGGATGCAAACTACATATTCTAGCATATATTCACATGACATAATCAAATGCCCAGAATTTAAATGTTACATAAAGGAGTATTTCCTTGAATAAGGATCTCAATATGTTTTCTATCTTGTGAAGTTCTACTCTTATGATGCATTCTTTACTCAAACAATATAAGCACATGACAACAAACTTTAAAATAAGGTATTTATTTATTTATTTATTTATTATAGATATAGGACCAGGGCTAGGGATTTAGCTCAGCAGCATAAGTGCCTGCCTTGCAAGTGCATGGTCGTGAGTTTGATCCCTGGTACCAATAAAAGAATAAAAATTGTAAAAAAAGGACCATATCTTTTCAAACTAGAGCCTTGAATTCTGAGTTTTAGTAGCTATTTAGAAAGATATCTAGAGACAATAAATAGTATTTAGAATTTCTTGATACATTTTGATTAATTTGACTTCTTTTTGGTTTTACATATCTCAAAATTGCATACATAAATACTTTTATATTCCATTTTCTAAAATTTTTTGACATCTCATCACCTGAATACTGTCTGGATTGTTTAGAAAATTAGTTTTTATGTTTCTGTAGACAGCCTTTATGATTTTTAAATTATAATCTTTTATCATTTATATTATATTATATTGAATTTATATTAAGTTTATAAGAATTTATATTAAGTTTATAAGAAATTCTAAAAATGAAATTTTTATATTTATATTAATTTTATATTGATTTATATTAATATAATTTATACTTATATTAAGCTTATAAGAAATTTATATTAAGTTTATATTTATATTATATTTATGTTAAGTTTATATTTATATATTGAATTTATATTAAGTTCATAAGGAATTCTGAAAATGAAGTTCAAGATAAATGAGAACTAAACTATTTACATGCCTTTAACTTGCACACATCGCCCCACCTGTGTATGACTTTTATTACCAATGCTTGATATTTTTACCACTGTATCAGAATAAAGAGACAGAGTAATCATATATGTTGCACATGTGTTTGACATTGTTAATGTCATGCCATTATGAACCAATGACATCTAAAAGACGATGACGAGTTTTAAGCAGAATTAGCTATGATCTTTATATTTTCCATCAAGTCAACTCTAATATCTCATTTCATCATGAGAGTAAAGGTTTATATAAGAAATCCATTAATGATATATACATATTAAACTCTTGGAAAATACATTATTAGCATTTTAATTCTTGTCATTAAAGTGATGATCTTGAATAATGTACATGCCTAAGACAACAGGATGTGTGCTTAAGTTTTATGGGTACATTCATTTCCTATATCATTAGTGTCACTGTACTAATGTTGACATCCTGTGGTAGAAGAGAGGAAAAGAATGTGAATGTCATTTACTCTTTGATATTGTGAAAACTATTGTTTACAGGGCTAATACCTTTTAGTATCTGTTAGGACATCCCAATTAGATATACAGAAAATAGGAGTTAGTGGAAAAAGCAGTATGACCTCAGATATTTTCCTATAGCATCTAATAGGAGTATCATACTACTCAAACTTTAGGGATCTTTTAAAATATATTGAAAATACACCTACCTTTTCATTCATCTTGTCACAGTTTCTATATTATAAAACATCTTAAGATCATCATAATACTAACTTCAGATTGCATCCTTTGTTTTAGAATAAAAATGTTTCAAATTTAAAATCGACAGGCTTTGTTTTTATTTTTTGTTTTTTAATTTTTGTGTTTTAGATAGGGTCTCTCTATGTGTTTCAGACCAGTTTTGAACACTCCGTGTAGCCCAGGGTAACATTAAACTTGAGGCAATCTATCTGCCTCAGTGTTCAGAGTCCTTGGATTACAGGTGTGAATCATCATCCCCAATGTAGACATTTTTGTCAGATAACGTGCTCTCTGGTTACTTAATTTTTTAATTACCCTATTTAATCATTATTTTTCAAAAACTAAGACTATATCCCTTCCCACCACCCCTCTTTTCTTTATTTTTGTGAAACTGGCCTTTTTTCCTCCCTTAATTTGTCAAGCCAGTAGGACTCTCAGAGTTTTGCTTGTTGCACCCTTTGCAATCTATAATCTGGTCTCTGGTTAAAACCCCCCCACCCACTTTTTTCCAGTAAAATATCATCTGATTACTCTTTCTGATGTTGCCTTTTCTGCTATTGTTTTGACAATCAACAATATCTGCCTTTATTTTTATTTAGTTGTTCTATGTCTTTTTTTTTAATTAAAAGTTGAAATCCTTGTGATAAAAATGCTGTATTTTGTTAACTGCTGCATTGGTGTTTCTTAGAATATTAGTGAATGGTATCACTGAGAAAGTAAAAACATAATTGGTTGAATAAATAAATGGATGGATGAATGGTTACAAATAAATAACTTGCTGTGAAGTTACCATTAATATCTAAAAATACTGTAAATATTGTATTTATTGATTAAAGATTCTATCACTGTCTCTCCTGAAAAAGGATGTCTAGCTACAACTGCTTGCCAAGTGCACCGGCCTGAGTTTAATTCCTGGTATCAAAAGTAAAATAAAATAAAGTAGGATAAGTCAATCTCATGATCTGAATTTTCCAAACTTAATGCAGAACATCAATTTTTTGATCTTGAAACTATAACATAATTTTTTTAAAAAACCTATGTTACAAAGTGGGCAGTTTATTTAATTTCTATTCAGTGATTCTTCAGTTATTTTACTTTCAGCATATATGTATATGAACATGCAATTTTTATAAGGTTGTGTGGAGAATGTGAACAATTGAAAAGGATAAAGTCAATTTAGAGTTGAAAATAACTTGCTAATTTCTCTTTATTATCAGTTGTGAATATCAAAGAAAATAGATTAGTGATGAAATCGATTTACAAGTCTCCAAAGTTCATATTTAAAGGTAAGTTGTCATAATTTGAGTGTGTAGTTTAGTTCTCTTCAGTTGGAACTTGATATGTACTTTTAAAGAAAACATAAACGTCTTAAAATTGTCCTGAGTGCCCTTCAGATATCTAAACGAACTATCATTGACTTTGTCAACTAACAAGAATGACCTTGTCTAGTAGAAATTTTGTGATAATGGAAATGTTCAATAGTCTATGCTGTCCAGAATGGTGGTCACTAGCCATATGTGTCTCTATAGAACTTGATATGTAGTTAATGTAACAGAGAAATGCATTTTAAATTTGTTTCATTAATTATAGTTTGAATATAAATGGTAACATGCAACTAGTGAACACAATTCAGACATTAAAATGTTGATTGTAAAGACTAACGATCTCTAACAAATTAGTATGTTTACAAAGCTTTGTGATTCTCACAGTGCACTGGATGTGGACAATGATTTTAATCTAAACTTTTTAACTTTTTAATCTATGGAGGCCTATGGAATACTTAGGTTCCACACCACATTCTACTGTGGTTAGATGGCATACCTAGTAAGTTTTCTTCCAAATATAAGATTCTGTTATAGGGCCGGGGATTTAGCTCAGTGGCTTAAGTGCCTGCCTGGCAAGCGTGAGGTCGTGAGTTCGATCCCCAGTACCAAAAAAAAA
Organism: Dolichotis patagonum; assembly: GCA_004027295.1. NCBI lineage: Eukaryota > Metazoa > Chordata > Mammalia > Rodentia > Caviidae > Dolichotis > Dolichotis patagonum. Next base: position 87,298 of record PVJX010000439.1, read on the forward strand.
AAAAAAAAAAAGAAAAAAAAAAAAGAAAAAAGATTCTGTTATATTTTTAAAGCTAATGTAAAACCTCTGGCATTTAACTAATAATTCTTTTTATTATTTCTTTTGTGTTGATTGGCAGCTGTTGGGTGTGGGAAGAAAGGTGCTTCATAAATCTAAACTTCTGTGTGTGTCATATGGAAGATCAAGGAAAGCTTGCTTGGTTTTCTTATCTCAGAGCTATTATTCAAGTGAACATAAGCAAACAATATTAATATAATTATAAGTAAAAGTAAAATACAGTAAAATAAAATAACAAAAAGTATATGATAATCCAATCAAAAAGACTTCAGAGGAAAATTATATGTTGAATACAGTGTTTTAAAAGATTTGTATAAAAGAGATAACTTTGTCATAAATATAAACTTTCTAATTATTAACACCATTTGGCCTGAAGTAAACATTATATTCTTAATTGGTTATCTTTGAGTATAGACCAAGCAGGTAAAGGTTATCTCAGGTAGAAGTTATTTGTTTTGTTTCCTCATGACAATAATTATACTCATCTTCTACAACTCTCTTGATGATTAAATTAGAAAATATATTAAAAGTATACATTATGGTACTTGGCACATAGGCAGAAATAAATGTTGCTTTACACTTTTCTTATTTTCCCATAGACATTATAGATACTGGTAGGCACTGAAGCAAGAGAGTTGAACGTTTTTTGTTTTCTGTGAATTCAGGTAACAATGCTGGAAAATTTATGCATCTGTACTTGTTGTAACAGAAAAAAATCTGCCACTTAAAAATAATAATTTACTAACTCTATTGAGATGTCATGTCATTTAATAACCACTTTTGTCAGATAAACTATAATTTTGAAGAAAAAATCACCTTTTAAAATGCAAAATGTGATTCATATTACAAAACTACTAAGCATAAGACTTACTTTTATTTTAAATATCCATATTTGCAGATGGAAGTCTGCAGAGGATGACGTAATCTCCATGCATTGTTCTAGTAGTAAAATGGAATAGAAGTAGAAAGACCAAGAAACTAAAGGGTACTTGAATTTTCTGGTTTGTGTCACTTTTACCTTAACACATTTTTCTGCATGTTCATTGCCTTTGTGTGCTTTTCTTTCTTAAAGAATAAAAGAAAAATCTGCTTCATGAAAATGCAGGAGAGCCATCCCACATAAAGACCATCTTAAAAATGCGCATTATTTATTTGACATACTGTAATGGCTGTTTCAGGATATTATGGGCTGTCACGTGAATATGTATTTTAGAATGAATACTACAGTACAAATACTGTGCTTGCACAATGCACATCAAAAATATAATGTAATGAAATGTCTTTTGAAGATTAGGCAATATATAACAATATACTGGAAATGGAAAACCCAGTTGAGTAAAAATAAGGAAAGATCATACAACTCAAATGATACACAGATTAACTTCTTTGGAAAATGAGAGAATAAAAAGGACAAAAAATAAATAAAGCATAATATAACTTTGTAATACAATCATCTTTCCAAATCTTAATGCTTAAATCAAGTAAAATAGAGTTAGCTTGGAATTTTGTTTCTGGTTGATACTGATAAATTATGAGTGCCTTACACTCTTATTGTTGCTACAAAATTTTAGACTCAGTAATCAGATTCAAGATTATTAGTAAATTCAAAGACTTAATAATGGAAAATTTGTTTAAGGTTACAAGTAAATGATTCATGTACTCATTTAACAGTTTTTTTCTGTAAATCTCCCTAAATCTTATGGGTTTGTATTATGTCAGTAACAGATACAATGGATTCAAATTTTTGCCTGAAGGATTTTAAGCTCAAGAAGAAAGCTACAAAAATGAGTATAACTTAATAAAACACCAGGCTAAAATCAATAAGAACTTTAAGAGACGTTTAAATGCTCTATTGTCCTATAGGAGATCATAAATACAAAGAACAGTATGGCATATCCACAATAAAGTCAGAGGAAAGGAGTGAATGTTTTAGTTGCATTTTGTCAATATTTATCACCTGAATTTAGAGTAATTTTCACTCATATTCATTTCTATTACATGCCATTTTAGTGTTCAAGATTTTCATTTCATTTGATTTTTGTCATGTACAAGAATAAATATTTTAAGTATTGTCGTATGTCAATATTTTCTGTGATGACCACTGTGTTTTTGATTTGTTATTCTAATATGTCTAAATATAAATATAGTACATAATTTCACATAAGTCATTGATTTTAACTTTTAGTAAATTCTATTATGTATTGATTTTTCCCTTCTTTCTTTTCTTCCTATAAATTTGGCAGAAATGCATATGCACTTTGACTTTTAACCTAAATGCAGATGATTCTGCCATCAAAGCATATTTGTTTCTAAATTTTAACTGAACAGATTTCTCTATGATATATTTTCAGTGAGCAAAGAAGTTTACAGAACTAAGAATAACGATTTGAAATTAAAGAAAACAAAATCTAGCACAACTGCTCAGATTCTTGATATTAAAATATTTTTAACATTTAACATTTTCCAAACATTTATTTAGATCATTTCTGTTCATTAGAACTGTACATTGACCCATGTATGCATAGCCATATCGCTATGGTGTCTGCTATGGTGTAATGTGTGTAATGGTTACCTTACTGAATAGTGCTAGTCTAATATTTTTATTTGTGCTAATTAGCTCTCAGAATCACATCTTGAGGAATATAATCATGTAGGCTTTTGTAGAAGTACAATTTGGAATTTGTTGACTTCACATAGCCAAAAAATAGTGGGGCTGACACTTGAATCTCATTTTATTAAAATTCCTTCATTATCTTTTATTATGTTGATTTTTATGTTGATTTTCAATGATGATAAGCGTTTTAGACTTTTGGTCTACAGGTAAATAGTTCTTAAACTAAATTACATGTTTCTTAGAACTTGTCTAAACAATAAAGGTATTTTTTAATTACATGCACAAAATACCTTTCAAAGATAGATTTGAAAACATCTAACTGTTTGATAGCTTTTACTGACTTCTGATTTGTTCCATTTCAAAGCATAAATAGCATATAACTGAAATTACTCCATTGACTATGTAAATTTTCCTGGGAGTTTATAAAGGACATAAATCTATTTTGTGATTTTCAACTTACAGGGTAATCCTACTTTGTTCACTAACATTCTTTTGATTTAGTTGTTTCCAGTGTTTGCATGGTTGCTTGGCATTTCTCACTTATATGAGTCTTGTCCTCATCATTAAGTGAATAGGATCAAAGGCTGATTATTATATATGGTAAAATGTTACTTTCCTTTCATAGTGTAAATCTAATGAGAGAAAATATGCCAGCCTTCATCAGGGAAGACTTGGGGAGATACATTAAAAGAATTTCATTGTCATGAGTGTCTAACTTCAGTAATTGTTGTGACATTGTGGATTCTCCTATGAAATCCTATTTAGGTAAGCATTCTAAAAAAATTCTCATGGACTTATTCTATATTAATCTTGTACCATAGCCAAGAATATATTCAGAGGTAAAAAATATATGGAGTATTTAAAGAATAGAAATAAAATGCAAAATAGTCCTGTTGAAGTTAAGAACCAGAAAGTAATTTGGAAATGATGAGAGGTGTGTCTGGAGAGGCCAGAGGAAGACATTCACCATAGGTAACCAGCTGGACACCCTCGATGTAGTCATGAAATAATTATCAATGTGTATGACCCAGGCTTCTAAATTCTCATAGAGAAGACACATTCAGTGAAATTTAAGAGATGTACATTGCTGATTGTAATTATAATTCAGAGGTACATTGTATTAGTCAGCTGTCCTTTGCTGCAATAAAAGTACTTAAACAATTGAAAGAAGGGCCATAATGATTGAATTGCATAGGTAGAGCAAACTTCTCAAAATCAGGTCTGACTTTATGGACAATAGATTTTTTTTTTTTTACCTTTTATTCTTTTGGTTAGTGTTTTCAGGTTTTTTTTCGTTTTGCTTTTTGGCCAGCCATGTAGTATTTTCGTATCTTTGTTGAAACTGATTCTTTCTCTTGGTATATTATGGTCAGTCCACAGTGTCTTAGTTACTTTTCTCTCTCATTATTGAGACAAAATACCTGAGGCCCAAAGTTGGGGAAGGGAAGGTTTATTTCTTATAGATTGGAGGTTTAAGTCCATACTCAGTTGGCTCCAAGCAGCAGGGTGACATGGCAGGGCTATCATAAATAACAAGCGCCAACAGCAAAAAAGAGCAAGACACACCTTCTTGCTGACCTTACACTGTATACTGGCTTCACTCCTGGGTGGGTGTAGCACTCATGCCACCAATCCGAGTGCTAGACAATGAACCAGTCGCAAGCACTAGATTTGGTCAAGTCCATGATTGCATGACTCTTGGGAAGGGACATCCTGAACATAAACCATAGCACACAGAAAGCAACATTGTCAAGACAAGTTAAAGAAGACAAAGCAGACCAATGGGAGGCTTCATTTCTGTAATTTAAAACTTAGTCAAAGAGATTGAGAAACCAAAAATACTTGGATTTGGAATTTGAATCTCTAAACAGTGACACATCATTGCGACTGTTCTCTTCCTGATATCATTGTAGCAGTTTTTGCTACTTTTCCTCATCAATATTCAGATTTTTGGGGAATTACTGTTAAGACTTGATTTCATTTTTAAAATCATCTTTTGCATAAGGTAGCCAGAGATAATATTTTGGTTTTAAACAAAGAGCCCTAACTGATGTAAAGTTAAATAAAACAAGTTGAAATTCTTGCCTTGCATTCTGGGAAACTTACTTAATTTCTTAATATCAGAGCTTGTCTCCCATAAAATGGGTACATGAGCACCCACTTGAAAAATATTTAGGACTCCCAAGTGAAGTAATTATGTATCATACTTAGGTCAGGGCAAGTGATACACATATAAAACTCATTACCCAGCTATCAATGTATATGCATTATTTATACATCATTGCATGTGTAAGCATACAAACACATATAATTTCCATTCTATAATCTTGTGAAATTCTTTTCCTGTCACTGATGGAAGAATATTCCAAGCTCAGAAAATAATATACATCAATCATGACTTGTTTCCTATCCTTATCAAAACTATAATCATTTATTTGCATTAAGAAATTGCCTAGTGATGATTGTAGACAAAAACAAAAACACACAAAACAAAATCTCAGCCCTTAAGTCAGACCTGGTCTTTGAAATAAAAACCATAGTTAAGGGCTTATGGGATATTTAAGAGGACTATGGATATGAAGCTTACATAAAACTTAAAACTATATATATTTTTTCTAGTTTCAAATCTACCACAGTTACCTAAATATATACAGATACATTTTTTTCAGATCTATCATACATACATAACAAACTATATATTATATGCACAGATAGAATTTACATATACTGTATGCTTTACATATGTATATATACTTGTCTATCTACATAATCTAGTATTCATATACATGTCTGTCTATATATGCATGTTATGTACATGTATTATATATATGTGTGTGTGTGTGTGTATAAGTATTGTGATTTTCCTTGTCTATTTTATAGAGCTGCTCACTGAAACAATGGAATACTTTGTACTCTGTGAAAGTTAATGATAAATTTTGTGGTTATGCCTACTGACCTTAACTTATCCATTGGTACCATATTCTACAGGAGATGAGTCGGAGGCTTTTCCTAAGGTTTTAGGTAAATTCTTTGGATCTGCGTGCAGATTCTCTGGAACTAATTTGCATATGCTTGTTAAGAACAAATTTTTTTGGTAGTGCTATGTTTATTGTAGTTCAATGAGGATTGTTCAACACTGAAATAGTGCCTCAAGCACAGGTGTATCAGATTGTTTAAAGGAGAGCAATGCATAGACTATCACCAACTTGAATTAAATGTTCATAGAATCAGTTAAGCATATATTGGGTTTCTGAAGTTTGAGATTAATATGTATTTAAAAAGGTAAATTTATAAGTTTATGATCAAAATAATATAAAATATTAATCCTAACATTTTCATCCTTGTTGAAAAGGTGTTGCTTTCTGGGTGTTGGTCACATGCACATAAACTGTGGGAAAAATTCTCTCACTTTTCCTATATTTCAAAAAATTGTCTACTGTATATATAAAACTCAGCCAGGTCAAGCAATACACTCAGAAATTTTAGCATTAAATAAAAGGTGTTTAGTTTTGTTTAGCCCAATATTAACTACAGTAACTAACCACTGTTATAAAGACTGTTACTTCTGAAGGTTTTGTTTGCATTACTTGGGTTACATTTAAAGGAAAATATGAATTTATCAACAAAACATGAAGTTATAAACTGTATAAACCTGAAGGAAAGGATACCATTCACATTTCCTAATATTTTGTTATTCACGCTATATAGTGTCAACTGGTAGATATCACCAAACCTGCTCATAGATGTCGTGTTTCCTTTGTCAGTGTCCAGCCTGTGGTTCAGTAGAGTACATCTTAGCAGTATTACAAAAACCTAACATTTTTATTGTTTGGGTGTTTAACTGAAAATCTTACAAAGTACTCAAATGGTAGCATTTTTAAATAATAATTTTAATATAAACTAGGAAGGTTGCATTAGCCAAATTTTCTACTATGAAATATTCTTTGCAGTAAAATTAGAAATCTTAAATCTCACAGGAATATTATGTGTTGTTATCTGGAGGAGTAGATTAGAAGTATCTTTACTTCCTGAGAATATCAGAGAAGGAGGTAAGATTAAAAAAGATTTTGGGGTTTATATGTTACATACAGTGATTTACTGTAGAAATCAAATAGTCACATACACATATACCACAATTTAAATATTTGTTTCTCTTTGATGTATGTCATTTAGAAAATTTTAGTACAAACTATGTCTTACTAAAATATTTGTATGATTAATGCATTGATTTAACCTCTCAATGTAGACTGCTGCTAGGCAGATTCTGATATTATTTATTTTTATTAGTTTATAATATGTCAATTTTTCTTGCTTATCTGTCAACTCCCAGAAAAATACATAAATCAAAAATGTAGCAATGTGGACACTAACAAGGCATAATTATTGTAGGGTCTGTCCCCTTTAAAGAAAAAATACAATTACCTACCCGAATGCTACTGGGATTAGGTCAGAATTTGCATAATACTAACTCATATTTTCTTGACAATTTTAATATCAGACAATAGCCTTTGCAAACCTATAATCCTTTATTATTTTCCAGCTTTACTTTGGGGATTCAAATAAAGAATTCATTCAAAACAAGATAATTATAGGAATCTAACCTATAGAAAAATTTAATTACTTAGTGGTTTGTTAAGTGTAGGACAAGTTTTTGTAATTTTTTTTATATTTAAAGTAACTCAAGATAATTAAGCATGCCTAAATGTAATTTTATAGTCAGATGTATTTATTTGCCTACAGACAAATATCTAATAAAAATATTTCAATCATTGTGTGAATTTAAAGAAAAAAAATTTGACTTCATCATAGTCTCTAAACAATAGTTTCAAGACTGGTGTTATTAAGCAGTTAGAGGAATAACAATCCAGAGATGATTAAAATTTAGAAAATGTTAACTGCTATAAAATAATAGCTGCTAATATGGAGGATTATGAAACACCCAGTAGCAGAATAAGTAACAAATAGATCCTTTCTGAAGTTGTGAAGTCTGGGGGTGGGATCTGGGGTTAAGTAACTGTGATATATTTATAGAGGGCAAGGGATCACCATAAAATAAAGCAGCAAATAGTAAAGAAGTCAATGTAAAAGAGAGGCTGGGGATTTAGGGTATAGAGATCATAAATTTTCATCGATATAAACAGCCTGTGTACCTCAGGAGTTGAGGTTTAGCTATAATTTCAGGTCTGACCTATAGGCCTTCTGTGTTCACAGTACATGCACGATCAAGATGCCATCTAAGGAGGTGCTAAGAAAAAAAAGAAAAGAAAGGAGAAAAAAACAGTGTTTCAGATCTGTGTGATTTACACATTTAATCATCCCCAAACCCATCTTAAACACAGCAACACAATAGTTGAGAAGATTTTATTGTCTCACTAAATTATATTTAATTCTTGCTACAGCATAGCCTATAAACAAGAAGAATGAATAATGTCTTCTCTACCATGTTCCTACAAAGGAAAACTGTCAAATTCTTATGCATGACTTCTTGGAGGATCATTTTCTCTTTTTTCTATATAATTCAGACTTCCACATTTACATGTTTTAACTTTCAATATGTACTTAAACACCTGCTTAAAACTTACTGGTTTAAAAAAAAGTGATAAAATGAACTTGTATAATGAGTTAACAGAAGCAGTAAAAGCAAACAAATCAATGCAAAGGAAGAACTATTAAGTATTTAGCTTTTAAGAGTTATCCTAAAGTGGAATACTGAGTGGTTTTAAAAAGAATTTAAGTAAGCTGCATGAAGACCCTGACTTATGATTCAGGACATTGAGTTTAATATACGTAGGCACTAAAATAAGCTTTCTATTCTAAATTGCTAGCTAACGAGCAAATTATATTATTTTATTTGTGTGTCTGTCTGTATTGTATAAATGGATATATATATATATATATATATATATATATATATATATATATTAGAGAGAGAGAGAGAGAGAATGTATTTCCACAGTGAGTTTTGGAGACAGAATATATCACACACACACACACACACACACACAATTATAATAAGACTAGAACTGGCAGTGGTTGATGTAAAATTAAGCAAATAATGCATACTGTTTATTTTTGGTTATGAGTAGTTTGTTAAGCATTTGAAAATTAAGATCACAGAAAATTTGTCCCTAAAATATTAACTTGAATAACCTGTTATTAACTTTAAAAAAATAGATTTGAAAAATAACTTATAGGATCATCTATATTACTATTTTAACACAAACATTATGGGAGTTTATGTTATATCTTTTTGCCCCTGATACAAATGAAATGCCTCAGGTAAGTATGGAATGCTCTTTGAAGTGATGAAATACGTTGAAGAACTTTCTTTGCCTTCTTTAGCTGACCCTGAAACACAGGGTTCTTTACTTCATCCACTAGGCTGCACTGTTGTACAGAAAACAAATCAGCTGTTTTGTGACATGCTGCAAAAGAATAGCTTCCTGCTGTGAAGAAACTTGTAAATGCTGTTATACTGTTTTCTATAACAACAGAAAGAAAGAAGATCAAGATAGGTAGAGTGGCATTTGAACATGTTTTTGTGGGGTTTTTCCTCTCAAAACCAGGTTCACTATTCTGGATTTTGTGTGGAAATTTTTTGAAGATAGATGAAGGATACGCAGTTTTATTGTTGATAGTGGCAGAATGGAGGTTAAAAGAAGGCATCGCATGGTGGCTAGCATTCTCCACACTAGGATATAAAGACTCTTTAAAATATTTCTAAAGATGTTGATCCCCACAGGAAGGGACCTGCCGGATTTCTCATTATGTTTGCTCTGCAACCAGGCATTATTTAAATGTAAAATTTAGGATAGTAAACTGTAGATTTTCCTACTGTGTCACACTGATGTAATTGGTGATTATATTTGGGAAGTTAATAATGGTTGTATCATTAATTCATCTCCCCAGGGCATCATCTGAAAAGTGGAATTGTATTCCTTTCGGATTGTCTTCTCTTTGAATGAATGAATGGAAGAACGAATGAATGAATTGAAATATTTCTGTTGCTTTAGTTCTTATTATTTAAACTACATTAAGAGACTACATTTGTAGCACTGCCCTTATGTCTCTTTGCATATTTCCCTGTCTACATATGGACTGCGCTTTATCAAGGAAATTACTTACAGAGAATCTAGTAGGGGGAAAGTCTATTCCTTTAGTTCTGGTGTAAATCACTGAGAATTTTTGCTTCATGGATTAGCACCTCTTGTATCCCTCATCTCTTCAGGGCAGTAAGCTGAGACAATCATAATGAAGACCAGAGCTATTGGCTACCACCATCGCAAAACTTTTCAGGGGAATAGGTCATCAAAAAGACCGAGTCTGGAACTGGTTATTTCGGTTGGCTTGAAATAAGTCTCACATTTAGTAATTGCCCTTTTGCAAGGTTTTGAATATTTTATAACTTTTCGCTACCTAATTTCTTATTATATAATGAATGTAACAATGAAAAGGTGATACATTTTTGGTCAAAGGTCTGGAGGGAAAAACAAAATCTGTTAATTATGCAAATATGTATTGTATGTGTATTAACCTGCATATGACACAAACTTTAGAGACGAAATTACGTTTATCAAAAATTGTGTTTCATTTGTTTAAATATAGGTCTTATCGGATTTGTGTTTGAAATTTTCTTCAAGAGGCTACTTTTCCTGGGATGATGTCTTTAGATAATTCTTCACTGACATCTATTGCAGATGGATAGACCGTATTCAGTTTTCAACAATTTCCAGAAACTGTGAATTTGCAGCTTCATTTCATTGTCATTATTTCCCTTCATTGTCAAGTTATGTTTTACAAACCATGGTTGATCTGCTTTCCTTCTGATAATGATCTAAAGAAATGGAAGCTAATATTCTCTGTGTCCTTAGAAGCTGTTTTGTTATAGTCTCTTGCAGGATGGTAATTCCTTTAGTGTTTCTCTGAAGGCACTGTTGTCTAACACTTAAAACAATTAAAATATGACCAGCAGACAAATACAAAATGCCAATCTGTTAGGATCAGTTCAAATTTCTGAAAATAGTTTATCATTCAGCATGGACTTGAGATCATACCTATTTGTTCCTGTGTGAAGACAGAAAAGAACCCAAAGGGATGCTACTCTATCTAGTCCAAGAAGAGCTGACAGATACATACAAAGAACAGAGTTTGGACAAATAAATAGTTCATATTGTTTCCTTCTGCATTTAAAATTGGTTTATGACTATCAAATGCATGGAACCACTAATACTGATTTTGCAAATACACAATGCAAAATTTATAAGGAGAAAGTTGTTATGTTTTTAAAATAAATATGATAGTGGGATTAAGTTCCTTCCCAAGACTGGAGGAAACTGTAGTGGTCTAAGTGACAGAGAGGAGAAATAATAGGTGTGTAAGTTGAAGTAAGCCCTTATTTTTTTAACTAGTTTTTCTGTGTGTAGAAATTTTCTCCCCACATTCTACCTTTGTGTATGGACAATTGCTTTTTATGAACCTTTACAAATTCTTTCTTCTTTAGTCAATATCATTGAAGCTCCATGTATTTAGTGAATATTTTATTTGATTTGTAATGTCTAATTTAATGAGGGATTTTGTGAGAGTATTTTTGCTGAGAAGAGACCTATGCCTAAAAATTGGATGAACAGGATTCTCGTATTGACAGAAGATTTTTTGTGCTTCTGTTCATAGATGTTATCTGCTTTATAAGAAATCAATCTGGAGAATAAAAACTATGACTTTGGAAAATATAATTTACTCATATGTACGTGACTTAATAGACATGTCACACGATGTGGGTAAGCTACTCCAGTGGTTCTGTGCTCCTTCAAATCAATTTAGTCTGTATCTAATATGAAAGATTCAAAAAAGGAACTTTCTCCCTTAAAATGAATAGGTATGTTTTTAGTGACATTAAAGCTAGATGTATACACATAGTTTAAAACACATATTCATAATTATTTGCAGCATGAATTGAAAACTGAAATATAAATCAATTGTTTAAAAACTTTCAATATATCATATAACATGTTTACTGCAGTTACTGACATGATAACGTCCATACTACCTTCACAATTCTGACTGTGCATTTTTCTGCTCGCCCTTCCCCAACCCCTACTGCTCTCTCTGATTCTCCCCATGATCTTCCAAGTGTCATTTTCCTTGGCTAACGCTACTTTATGTGTATTGCAATAACTCTCACTCTCACTTTGTCTTTCAATCTCTTTAGAGGGAATGATCAGTTGAATGATAGTCAGAAAATTAACTCAGAGAATGCCCTCTCTTCTCTCTCTCTTCACTTTCTTTTTCTCTCACTAACTTGTGACATACTTATCATGGGACCAGCACATTTCATCCCTATTTCTACTCTAGCATGCCTAAGAGATATGACCAAGCTTTCTAATTAGAATTCAGTGGGTGGGAGTCTGCATATAAAATCCTGTGCCTAATATGCATACAAAGTAACTGTTCAAAATTTTCCAGTTATCTTTGCTTCTATAACACCACCCTGTTAGAAATATAAAAACATATAAAGTTATCTTTCCTGGGATTCTGAGAAAATTAAATCATTTTAACCTCTCTCATTTTTTATGTGTGTTTCCTGAGGAGGGAAATAGCTGTGGCATCAACAAAATATGGTCTCTTTTATTAAGGAAATCGTAACTATAAAAATGATAAATATTAACAACAGGAGCCCAGTAATGGCAAGAGAAAATAAAAATAGAATTTTCTAAACCTTGAAATGCTGTATTGGCCTTATAAGCAAACTATAGGAAAATAAGTCAACTAAAATATTAAATATGAAGGTGAAATATAAAGTGCTTTATAATGTTAAATATTACAATCTGCCTTATTGGAAAAAAATTGGGAGAATACTGAGATTTCTCCCTTGTAGAATTTTAAAATTTAAAGCATCATTTTGATTCCCTATTTTAATCTAATTGTTTAACTGAAGTCCTCTATGTTTTCTAAAAATTTTAGACATGTGTTTGAGATCCAGGTTAATGTGATTCTTATGCATATTAAACAGTCTAAAAATAAAAATTAAATATTATTAAAGGAAAAGAATTAAATCTGATTAGATAAGAGGTATTTGTACATAGTTATTTATAGGAAAAAAAGAACCATTATTAGTATCCCTACACAGTGTCATTTACTGATAAATTGGCAGTGAAACTGGGAATAAGGAAGCCCTTTGCAGCTGCCCTACATGCATAGAGGAGTAACAACTGCTGCACAGGATTCTCTTTCCCAGAGCATTTCTGTGGTGGCTTATTGTTCCATCTTTTTCCAAGAAAAAGACCAAGCAAAATCTTTACAAGTTTGCTTTAAGATCACCAGCCCTGCTTTCAGTGACATTAAAATTTTCTAAATTGGAAATTTGATATGTTTTATAAGGGAATCTCTTTAGTTTTAGCAAAATTAACTCCAATACTTAAGACTGCCTTGTTAAAGAGTGGTCTGATATTCTAGACATAAACCTGTAAATTAACAGATACATCACTCTCTCTTAGGAGATTCAAATGTTCCTTAAAATTTCCCTTGGATGTTTTTCAGGAATACTTTCCTTCAAAGTTTTTCACATTTCATGTTAAATCCTGCCACCTTCCAATTCAGAGACTCTGACGACAGAAGGCTTCTCTCCTCACAAAGCAGCAATCAGGAATGGAATGGAAACATTACGTATTGCAAATGTATGCAATGTTTTAAAAAGGAGTACGCTTTCTCTAGCTTGCTACAAATCTGAAGCTTAGTACCTGCAGCACTATACTCTAGTGTCAGCTGCTACTTATGTATGTCTACCCTTCTGTTTATCTTATACGGGCCCCACTTCATTTATTGTTCACCTGTTCAATTTGAATTTATGACAGCTAACTCAGAACTGATGTGATAGAGTAGAAGAGAAAGATGAATTATCTAGATTGCTATTGGGAGCAATGAAAAGTATATCTAATAAATGCTCACACTCACACTGAAATTTAGAATATAGTTAGAATGCCATGCTCTACCTACGACCTATTCCTAAGTTTCATCCTAGTTTATCTTTAGTCACCTGTCATATAGAACTTTTGATTAATGAAATAGATTTATAAAAAAATTCAAGATCCTATTTCCATGTACCTCACACATATTTGATAAAGTGATCTAAATGTTATGGAGATCGTATTCACCTCTTAGAATTTCTAGCATTAATTGAGGGCTCTTTATGGTAGATAGGTAATCGGTCTTTAAATGTACATATTAACTTTAAAACATAGTGTTACATTAGGATGTGAGAATTTCTGTATTTAGCAATGTACAACTGCTTTCAGCAAGAGACCACGACGTGAACTCTTTGGAATCTGCATTATCTCCCCTATCACTTAGAACCAATCTGTAGAACAGCATTTATAAGAGTACACTTGCATTCTTTACTTGCATGATAATTTTTCTCTCTAGACCAGAGTTTCCCAATAACCTTTCTGTGATGATAAAAATGTTCTACAATCTGTACTAATGAAGTTCCATAGCAGTCAAAACGTGACTCCTATAACAGAGGAACTAAATTTAGTATTATTTATATATAAATGATTTAAATTCAGATAGTCACATCTGGTTACTGACTCTTATTACATAACTTTAGCCCATAAGATTTTCTGGCGTGGAATCTGGGCTGTACATTTTTCTATTTTGGGCACCTTTTACAATAGAAAATAAACATATATTAAATGAGTGAGTAAAAACATACAGAGCAGCATAAAATAGTATAAAATCAATGAATGAATGGATATCAATAATTCCTCAATGAATTTGGAGAAAAGGGTACTCTTGCACATTGTTGATAGGACAAAGTACCCTCAAAAATTAAAATCAAAATTGTTGTATGATCCAGTAACCCCACTGTTGGATATATATCCAAAGAAAGAGAAATCAGCACATCAAAGGTATATCTGTGTTTTCATATTCATTGCACTATTTCTCAAAATAGTCAAGATAAGTCTGCATAAAATTGGTGAAGAGTGTAAGATATGTATACATAATAGAATATTGTTTTGGTTTAAAGAAGAAACTACTATGAATTACAACACCAGAAACTCTCTAGGATAAACCTGGAAGATCTTATGTTAAGTGACACAAAACAAACACCATATGATGCCTTTTATATGTGCAATCTAAAAAAGTTAAATTCATAGAAGCAGAGAATAAAGTGGTGGTTACAAAGAGCTAGCATGGTTGGGAGAAACATTGATCAAAGAACACAAAGTTTCAGTTACATAAAAAGAATGATTTCAAGTGATTTATTACATAACATGTTGATTATAGGTAGTAACAATGTGTTATATTCTTGAAAAATCACAAAGAATAGATTTTAAGTTTTCTCATTGCCAGGAAATGATAAATATACAAAATTTTTGCCATGTAAAAAGTATATACATAAGTAAATTATTTTCTCCACAAGATGTTGGCATATGAGACTTCAGAATAAATTCAAATAGAACTCTGTAACTAAGGGACAATTTGTGATGGATATTGTACCTAATTATTTATGTTTATCAAAACTTTCTGAATTTGTATTTTTAATATGGGGAAGACACAAAATCTGTGGTGAAATTTATTGGAGTAGAGAAAGCTCCTCTATGACCTTGTAAATTTCTGGTGTATCTACTATATGAATTAGGACGATTGACAGAGTTTTGCTCACATCTCAAACTATTTCTAATTATGGATTATTCTGAGACAATCTAGTAGGCTTTGGGTGATAAATAATAATTACACATGAAGTTATTTTGAAGAATACAATATCAATAGTCACTAAAATATAAAATATTATTTCTTTGCATATTGTTACAGAGTGAAACTTGCATAGCAGTTTTCTAGATTCTCAAAATACCTTCTGTTCTTAAAATAGCATTATTTTAATCTATATGATATATCAGATTTTTATCTTTCTGCATAAAAAATACAAGAAATTTTGCCAAATGAGAAAATTCTTAAAATTATTTTAATATATAAAATTTAATTATTAATAAAAATATAATTAACTGGTGTAGTCTCCAGTGTCTACTTCTAGGCCTAAGAATAACAGTAAAGAAATGAATGGGAATAGTTTGATTCCAGTAAAGTAGAGGGCAGTGTTACACTGTGGTGTCACTTGTCACAGGGCTAGAAAAAGGCCAGTTGCTGAATAGAGGTATTGTACAATTAATCTCATAAATGATTGCTCATTTTCCATTTGTACTAATGGTGGGCCACATTTTTTAAGGCCCTTATATGGAGTTCTATAGTTTTATCTTCTATCAACATCTGAAAATCTTTTGATTTTGTGATCTTGTATAATATTAAATTTCTCCTATAGTATGTATGTTTGTGTTTGGGTAGGACAGATAATTAATTAGATATTTCAGAGTAAGTGTACCTTAATAGTAAATGGGCGAAAGGGCTCATGTCCAACTACTCTTTCCAGTTTTAATAAACAAATGTTGAATAAGAAAAAGAAGTAAGAAAATTAAGAGCTTATTAGATTTTAATGTAATGCAGATATAGCCTGGAGGGGTTAACTATTGTCAGAGACACTTGCAATTTCAGTAGTTATCTTTGAGGTGCCATTTTGAATTGCTTTCCACTTAAAGTATTTTAAGTCTGTTTCTGCTTAAATAATTTAGGTCAAATCAATTTTACATTAAATGAATATTTTTTGGTACCCTCAGAAGAATCATGTTATCTCAAACAGAAATTAACAGGAACCTGTTTTTCTACTTTTGTTTTAGGTTATTTTATTCAAGATTTTTTGTATTACTGTTCAAATAAAACTGGTGAAGGTTTTACTAAAGTGACAATACTTTTAGAAACAGAGGCTTTCTCCTTTTATTATAGTGATCAATTATTTTGTCCTCCCATGGACCAGATCTACTTTCTTGTGAAAACTTGAAGGTGATGCTGATGTGTCAAGTGCTCTCGTTCTTTTACGGTGACAATAGAAATGATCCAAGAAGTAATTCAAATTGTGGCAAATTTATATAGCTCTAAAATGAACCTTGAATCATGTTATACTTGGAGGATGTTTCTTTATTTATACACAGCATGTGCCGTGCATGCATCACTAATAGTCTTTCTGTACCTGAATGCATTTGAAAGTTAACTTCCATTCATTTAGACTGCAGAAAGTGAAAAAGAATAGGTTTCTACATCGCACAATGAGTCAGAAGCTGATGTGATGATTTTTTCCACTAATAAATTTATGTAATCTCTACTTGCATTTCTGTATATGAACTTTTGATTGTGAAGCCCTTCATATCCTACATGGTAAAATGCACCTTTTAGACTATTGTTTCTAATGACATAAAATATTACCAATAAATGATTAGTGAATCCAATGAGTTTCTTCTGATTATTCCTTTATCCCTTCTTTATTTTATTTAGTGTGTAAAACCTGAAATTAAGGAGAGAGAGAGTAGTTCCAGCCTGTATGGTACCAAATTTAATAATTTAGAATTTTACCAAGGGTATTATATTTTGAATTGAGTGAATTTATGTACTTTATATCTATGTAGTTTATATCAGTTTTCATATATTAAGAAACTGTATTTTTGTGTATAAATGTTTTCCATTTTAATTAGTACTTGATTGCATTATGTTATAATTTATATCATTATTTAGTACATGATAGCATTATATAATGGTTATATTCCTTGTGGGGAGTTGACAAATTATATATGTAATATATATATATTTAGTATTTATATATATTGATTCTTGTTTATCTCTTTTCCTCCTGTTCTCCCTTCTACCACATTTTCCCATTCCCATTTGAAAAATATCTATCTCCTTGCTTCATATTATCTTTCATTTTATTCTTTATATATTTTGACCATTTAAGTGAGTACAGTTTTGCCATTACGATTATGATAATCTTGCTTCTTTAGAATGTTATTGATATTTATATGGAGGTATTAATTTATAAGGTGTAACTTATATGTGTATATATATTTATACATATAATATATGTATATATTTAATTGAAGCAATTTTCTTTGATACTTTTCTTGGGGAATACCAAATGTCAAGTATTTTCATAGATCTCCAATGATTACACTGTCTTTTGTCTTCCTTCCATTCTGCATGTTGAAAACTGTTTAAAAAAAAAGTTGATACCTGCTAACTCAATTGGCCATGGAATCAAATACTTACTCACATATGCTAACTGAAAACCAGCACCTTTGTTTTCCCTTTCAGCATATTTTTGAAATGATCATACAAAGAATCATATCCCTTAATAGTGTATTGTTTTATTTCTTTTGTGCCTGCATTCTTGAATGACTCTCCTAAGCCAGTTTGAATACATACGCAGACATAAACATTATAATATTGCAGCTACTCATCTTCAAGTTTAATCATTTACTGTATTAATTAATGCTGGATTTCAATTTAAAGAACTGGATACCTAAAGAATGTTAGGAACTTATGTGATGTTTTCAGCTTTTCCATAATGCTTGATTTTTAAAATCTCCCTTTAACAAGTTTAGCCTTTTCTTTTTTTCAATATCCATTAAACAAAAACTGATTGAAGTCTCCTAGGTTCTCACATAGCAGTGAAAATTAGATTAGCCTTCTACTCAGCTAACTTACATATCTCTCAATCCCCCTTCTCTCTGTGTCTCTGTCTGTCTCTGTCTCTGTCTCTGTCTCTCTCTCTGTGGTTGCTTTCAACATTTAAGACCCTAATAAATATATTCCATTTTAGTATTTCATTTAGATACTTGGATGTTTGTTAGTGTTTTTTCATTTGTATTTCAGACATCAGTTGTGGCGCAGCCATAACTGAACAATCCTGCTTATATTAAAATATTTCTAAAAGAAGCAGCTGCTCTTTCTTCCTGTTTGTAGCAGAGCAGCCATTCATTTTCCCATAATAGATACTCCACTGCTTTCAATTCGAAATTCCCGATAGCAGATAACATAACGCAATGAATATTTCCTTTTAAGATAATCTCATCAACCCTTATTTTCCTCTGAAGGAGATACTAATTTGCTTTCAGGGCAGCTTAAAGATTAA
Source organism: Dolichotis patagonum (assembly GCA_004027295.1). Classification (NCBI taxonomy): domain Eukaryota; kingdom Metazoa; phylum Chordata; class Mammalia; order Rodentia; family Caviidae; genus Dolichotis; species Dolichotis patagonum. The sequence goes on from PVJX010000439.1 coordinate 105,981, forward strand.
ATGATAGAAAGTAGGTAAAAATTCCTGGAATGTCAATGAATGGAAGCTATTTTCCCCTCTTTAGTTTGCTTGGGAGGTTTTACCTATAGTAATATTCATTCTATCATCCTACTTGTGCTTTGTGAAGATGCATATCCATATATAAATTATCGATGTACTTTAAGAATCATCTCTTCTTGTGACTGAACTTCCCCGAGTACTTCAAATTGTCCTTACATCCTCTAATAAAACATTCTTCCACAAGACACAGACAGCTCCCATCTGGTGGGACTTCAGTTGTCCATGTCATTGTGGTATCAGCCACTAAAAACAGCATACTGACTCGTGAATCAGAAAACCAGTTGTTCACTGACCTCATTACGGTTATTGGATACCTGCTCAAGTCTTCTTAGAGTAGAAGCATTTTTCAAATAGTCTTATGGTCAGAATCTTTCAAATAATCTATGATCAGCATAACACTCTATTATTTTAAATATTAATCTATCTGAAGACTGCTCTTTTCCTACACTCTACTTGTTTACTTAAAGAACGATTGCATCATGTTTTCTATTTCTGTTCATTGTTAATCACTTTGATACATTAATTGAACACCTACCTTATATTCAATTAATAGCATGCCAACTATAATTTAGGAGGCAATCCTCTAGACATGAAATTGCTAAGAAAATGAAGACAGTCATGTTCATGTAGAACTCCCTGCATCTGGAAGACAGATACGCAAAGAGCTCTGTACAGTAGATAGTCACTTTATGTCTTGAAGTCGCCAAGTGACTTGCCTTTGGGGCTCTAAGAAGGCTTGAACTGAATGCTGAGTCAAGTGTACAAGTAGTCAGCAAGTAAAAATTGTGGGGTGCAGTGAAGTAAGGGAGGAAGAAGCAAGTGCAAGTTACAAAGAGGTAAAGGTCAGCTGAACATGGCCTCAGCAGTGTGGCTGATGCTTCATAGCATGTGATATTGAAAGAAAGATCAGTCCAGAAAGAGTTGCAGCTTCATTGACAGAACAAGTATAAATAAATCAGTGCTTCATATTTATCTGAGGGAGATAGTCACAAAGGAATTTAGGTCATAAAGTCATTGCTGAAGCTTTAGAATGTTTCGTATCGCTTAAAGTGAAGGATGAAATCAGAGAAATTAATGACTAAAGAGTTATTTTAAAAGGCTATAGTAATAATTTGGATAATGTATGATTAAAGGTCTAAAAAAGTGTTGAAAATGTTTATATATGTATGTTTATAAGTATATGTGTATAAACATATCCAGCATACAAAATTATTGACCAAAAGATTTTAGATACTCCTTATAACATTTCTCTGATAAAAACAAAATGCTATTCTGGGCTAAATATTATTTATCTGCCAATATTTTTGCTACAGCCACAAATACACCCACTTTATTATATTATTCATATTTCTACATAAGGATATAATTGAATTGAAATGTGCAATTTTTTCTGTTTCAAGTATGCATTTTCATAAGTTCAGAAAGAAACTTTAATCTTCATCACAAAAAGTAGGTTTGAATGATTGCATGGACAAATAGTAGCTTTTCAACTTTTTCCAACAAGCAAACAAGTAATAATGATATATATTGAGTTTGTGTGTGATATACCTACTTACTCTTATACTATATGGACATGCAACATATATTGAGTATCTATTGAAATTCTTTGATTTTTATTTCAACTTTAAATGGCAAAATATCAGTAAAGTATACTTTAATTCGTTCTTTTCTTTGGTGAAGCTTTTCAACACCAAAATGCAAAATACTTCCTTAAAATTCATAATTTTGAATGGACCAATTCCTTATAAAATGGAATTAAATATAGCCACAACTCAAATATCTGAGTTTACCTCAATATTGTGTTTCTAAAGTGTTTGATAAACAATCACCATTTTAAATACCTTTGCAAAGCTAGCTGTAAATACATCAATGGAACTATATAAACGTGACATAGTAAAACTGTAGATGGTTCATAATTTTATATTTCCAAATCTGAACTTAGAGCAGGTTTCTGCATAGTTTTACAGAAACCAGAACTTGTGCCTCCATGTCACAAATTCCATACATACATACAAATGAGTTCTTTTCTTTAATAAGGGAAAATAAATGCAGGTTTCGATTTTTTTCCCTCCTTACCTTTTGCTGTGTCTCTACCTCTCATTTATTCTTAACCACCTCCCTGTCTTCTATTCCCGGTCTGTCTTTTCTTTGTGTCTCTCTCCGTGTTTTTCCCTCCTATTTTTCTACTTTCTTGTTTCTTTTTTTCCCGGGGCATCCCCCAGGCCCATGCCAGTCTGGGCTCTTCACTGTCTCTTTTCCTCTAGCAATCTGCTTAATATGCTTTCTCTCACATTGTTTAATATTTCTTTCTTAGTTCATGTCTTTCTTCACCTGGGCCTTTTCTTACTACCATAAATATTTTAGTGCTCCTCTTATTTCTCTGTTGCTTTCTCTGGCACTTTTTGTTCAAAAATTGTATATATATATAATTTTTTTCTTTCTCTTTGGTCCTGTGTCATCTTTCCCCTATTTTAACTTTTTAATTTGCTCTTTTTTTCCAATGATGTGATCCACACATTATATCCCGATTTTTCAATTTTTTTCTCATTTTTCTTGTGTGTATCTTATACCCCAGTCACTAAGTCATAGTGACAATACAGTAATAGAGTAACGTCAAGTATTGTTTCACTGAAAAGAGAATGAGAGTATTCATTTTGCATCATATTTTTATTTGATAAGGTAGTGGATCAATTAGAAGCATTCTCTTTTTTAAAAGACCCCCAATTTTGTTGTTTAAAGGTTTTAAGACGTGCTGTCTGTTGGTCTTTCTATAGCTACCTTTAACTTTTTAATAAGAAGACAGAAATGATGTTAGTGACGAAGTTCAGAAACTGAATTCTCTGACGGAATTGATTTACAGATTTCTGCTTTTGTCTGTGTGATTCAGAAAAATCTTAATACAATCCATATGTTTTGTGCATGCATACCAGAGCACTTTCTCATTTATTGGTGGGTACACTGAATTTCTCAGGATGGTTGAGCGGAAATGATAATGCTGATCTCTCTCATCAAAGCTTATTAGGCCTATTCCAACGTATGATGCTACTTTTTGCCTCTCAGAAAAGTATTACCAAGCAACTGTTACTAATGAAAAAGGTGCAACAGTATTATCTATCTTTGCTCCTGAAAATTAGAATGGCACATTAATCCTACCTTCATTAGCAAGTCAGGCATTTTGTGCTGTGTGATGTGAAAACGTGTAGCAGAAAGTTTCCTAGTGAACAATCATATATTCAGTGTAATGCGATTGAATAGCATATGGTCAAAATGCTGTGCAAACATTTGAGAAATAATGGATACTAATTTTGTAGTATTATGACAAAAATACTTTTTAGGCATTTGGGTCGTTATTAGCGATTGAAAGAGTTTGGGGCCCTTTTCCTATGATATACTGTGTCAAAAGGCACTACTTTTATCATTTTATTGAACACTGTTTTAAGTATATCTTGTTTTTGTGTTCAATTAAGTTATTTTAAAAAGTTAATATAATAAATAAATAAATGGATAGCCGTTAGCCTACACAAATATATTTCCTCTTCTTACCTCCAAATAAAGTTCTGTGAGATAAAAGAGGAATATATATATATATATATATATATATATATATTCCTATTTTTTAAAGTTTTTAATTTGTTGTAGAAAATTGAAACTACTATGATGTTTTGAGTAAGACTTCAAAATGAATAGATATCATTAAAACTTATTTCTATCAGTATCTGTTTATTTACCTGTCCATTTACTTATTTTATGAGACTGAAAAGTAGTCTGTTTTGATGTTAGAATACCCACGCTCATGTACATTAGGAAAATACTTTGGATGATGAATACTGGATGATGTTTAAAAGAAACTGCATCCAGAAAAACATAAAATTTTAAAACTAAAAAATACTTCAAAGAATCATCAACAAAATTATAAAAATGAAATAAAGCAAAATAACATATCTTTTTTTTTTTTGTACCGGGGATCGAACTCATGACCATGTGCTTGCAAGGCAGGTGCTTATGCCACTGAGCTACATCCCCTGCCCTGTGAATAATATATCTTTGATAGTCTCTTTGTCCTGTACACTGGTAATTACTGATTAATAGATTAATAGATTAAAAGATTATTTTTGCAAATTTTATGTTAATTATCTTATAAAGATATTAAACCAAAAAAACTCGATGAATTTATTTTGAATTAATTTAACACATTTATTTTCAGACATACATGTGGAACATACAAATCAACACTGAGATACTTAGGAAGCTTTTTCTCTTATTTCACTCTTTCAAAGGTGTACTACTGGATATTGTCTTAAGCTCTGGGTGATTGAGATTCAAGCTGAATTAACAACATATTCCAGGCAACATCATTTTTCTTTGAAGGAACAACTGCTGCACCAAATCAAAATTAAACAGAGATATTTCAAAGATATTTCTTTGAAAACAAAGCATTAGCACTTCATGAGAGTTTCTATTACAAATTTTTAAACCAGCAAAAATTTAGATTTGAGATATCTGATTCTTCCATTGTAAAACAATGGTTTCTAGATTTCACAGTAGTATTTACATAACATCGTGATGTTGACAAATGTTATACCTTTTCTGATATCATATAGTGTAATTTTAGAATAATCGCATAACTTGAGGACCTAATATTTTCTTATTGACTAGTGCCTTGTGTTATGAAATAATATTTGAGTGAAAGATGCATTTAGAGGGAAAGAGATATTGGGATGCAAGAAGAGAGAAAGGAGAAGAGAAGTGGAACAAAAAGGATTAAAATGCAATTATATATGTGTACCAGATCCCCACAATGTATGTATTCAATATATATCACTAACATGTATTAATAAACAAGGTTTTCAAACCCAAGGAAGCAGTCATCATTCTACTAAAGTGTACTCTAAACAAATGAATATTATTTTCAAGTGCCATATATGGATATTAAAGTTTTGCAACTTGTATAAAAATATAGAAATTACAGCTTTAAAAGGTAAGTCTATAGTTTTGCATGAAGGTATTGTCTGATCCTCCAGAGAAAATAGTAATGAAAATGACTTCATAGATGATGCAAGCAGTGAAATGGGAGAAGTTTCTTTGTTGATAAAACATACAATTAAACATTTGAAATTTTCATCATTCCAAATATATCTAAATTTTCTCTATTTTATTATTTTAACACTGCTCTACATTTACCCGCTAACTAACCTTTGACAGTGATTGAGTGATATGTTTGATTATTGAACAGCAATTATCTCATAACCATAGATTTGAAATAAAAGGCACAAAAGAATCACCAAAGTGCAATACTAAAAATATGAAAACTTTATTTGATATGCCATGAAAATCAACTTCCTAATATTTGTACTGAAAAACCCACGAAATTTTCTACTGAATGTTATGTTTTCCGGAACCAAAAGAAACTGCAAGCTAATCTCAAGCTGAATTGAGATGGAGAAGGAAGACAGTATTTGTAAATAAAGATTTTTATTTTTCCAAAATAAATGAATAGAGATGGAGATATACAACTTTAGAAAGATACACAAGCAGTGCTTTAGTAACCTAAGCTATGTGCCAATAGTAACAGTGCAATACAATATATCTATTTGTTTTATGGTTTTAAATATTGACATCCTTGTTCTATCCCGGTTTATTATCATCACAGTCAATATTTTTGCATCCATCCAGGTTTCACATTTCTGTGGCATAATTCAACTTTAATGACATTCTTCTAAGAAATCAAAATAACTTTTACAATTAAACAAAATAATTTCTCACTCTTCATTTAATTATCAAAGATAGAAAATATCCCAGTTACAAATAATATTGATTGTGTGAGAACAATAGTATGCATCCTTTTTTTCTGAAATATTGTAGGAAAATAATTTTTGATTTTTAAATATGATTTAGGAAATACTGGTTCTTTGGCACATGATATAGTTGTTAACCAGAGAAAAGTTGAAGATGAGATTTGATAAGTGAATTCTTGTATATCTGTTTCTGTTTTTGCATGTCAATTCTAAGGTAGTATATCTTTTATTTGGGTATTATTTATTTTCTTACCATAACAGTTGTATAGCTAGATTTTATACTCTTAAGAAAGATTGTTTTGCTTACATATTAATTTATCTAGTGATTTTCTGTATTCAAAGGAAGAGCTAGGAAAATTCACAGAAACTTTACATTCTGAACTATGACCAGCCACATGGTAATGTAAGTAAAGAATCTATGGGAGCATATTACCATGAAATGAAGCGTTTAGGAAGTTTTATTGACTTTTAAAAAGGAAAAGTCCCTATTTTTTAATACATTTTTAAAGGGGGTGCAGTATATATTCAACATGCATTTTGTCACTTAAATGTCATATTAAATTCATTCTTTTAAAGCATGTTTTATTGTAAAAAACCATTTTAAGACTATATTGCTAATCCATCTTTTCACTTCTAGTTTACAAGAGCTATGAAAAATATTTTGGAATGATAAGTGGGAAAAAAGACAAAACATTTGAACATCTTGAAATTTTACTGTTTTAAAATTTTATGTATTAGTGAAGACTGAGAAACAATGGGTCAGTGATAGAACAAGAGATACTGGTTGCTATAAGTTTGTGTTGGGTGAGATACACTGTATTCAGGACTTCACTCTGCCATAGGGTATCACTCACACCCTGCATCGCCCTTTCATTTTAACTAAATGTTGTTTCTGCTGTAGATTTGTGATTGGAAATGACTCTGACTCGCTTCCTTGACTTTGGTGTCTCCAGTAGCCATTCATCTCAGTGTGTTAAATGTGAAGATGGACGATTAAAAATGAAGTAACAGTTTCCGTTTCATAAAGTCAGCACTTTTCCTTTTCTTTTCCTTCCTTCTGTTCTTTTTTTTTTTTTAAGAGGGGAAAGAAATCATGAAAGAAGCACAAAATGAGAATTTAAAATGATAAAAATTCATGGAATTTGTGTCATTTCCTTTTCCTGCTTTAGTCTTTATCACTGTAATACAAATGTCACAGAAGTAAGAATAAAACATCTTAGGCATTAGGACTGAATGATAGCTCATTCATATGATAATGACTGAACTGAAGACAGAACATTACTCAGAAAGTAGCTATTCTTATGGCAAAGATTACAGTCATAAGGAGAAATGGTACAAAATTAACCAATTCTGGGTTCTTTATAAAAAAATGTTATGTATCTCCTCTAATGTGGTATTCTGTATTATATTGGCCAAGGAGGTAAAAGAGCTTTCTTTATGTCCAAATCAAACTTGTTTGGTCTGATTCTTGCACAACATTTGAGAAGATCACTATTTCCACCAGTAGATGTCTCCCCAATCAACAAAAATACCCATGGGGCTTAGATAACTCAGGAAGTAACAGCCCCACAGAATACAATGAAAATAAAAGAAACTTCATCAACAATAAATATTTTATAAAAAAAATCCCTGGAGAGTTTTTTTTAAATTTGATCAAAAACCCTCTGATCATGTCCTTTCCATTATGCTGTTATGTGTGGAATGTCTAATAACCTCTGAGAGAACATGGCTTTAGACAATGCTATCCTTAGGACCTGTGCTACTGCTTTTTCTTCCTCTGTTAAATTGATTGGGCCTATTGCTACCTTGGTAAGTAGCCATGGTCACTTGCCTAGTCTTTGGCTCACTCTGTGATCTGCACTTAAATATGAAAAGGATTGCTGCTGGATGGGGGGTTCTGTTCCTGTCACTATAGGAAGAAGGGGGGCAGTGTGTGTGTGGGGTGCCAGTAGCCCACACTTTCTCTTACTTCTTTCATTCAGTGAAAGGAGTTGATAGTTTTAATTTTTCTTCTTCTTTCTATCTCTGGGTGTTTTTATGTCCGTGCATCTGCACATACATGTTCTGACATTTACCTCCATTTGGCAGATTTTACAAGCTACATATAATACATCGGCCTCTTGTGAGCACATTCCACTTGATATCTAAATGCTGCCAAAAGCTGCATTTCTTTTTACCCAAGGACTTTAAACAGGCTCACTTGTGCATTCGCAGTTCTGCATTAGTTTGACCTGGATTAAGTTGCATAGTTTCAAAGAAGTGTCTAAATTAGAAAGTGCATAGGGCATACTGAGTCCTCTGGCCAGCATCACACATCCCTCCCGTGCATTTTGAAAGCCTCTTTAGATGTCTTTTTTTTTTTTTTTATGAAACTGAGTGGATGAAGGGAAGAGCATCTTCAAACCACTTGCATTTCAAAATTCTCATTTCTATATCCTTTCTATGAATGTTACAGAATGGATGCACCTATTCCAGATACTATGGGCTAATTAACTGAAGGCAAGTGTGTACTTCCCTGAATCCTGTTAACTAACACTGTCTCAATTCCTTTGTAGGATGGTAATGGCACATCCAACCCTTCCTTATAAGGCACTTTTAACATTGACTGAAGGCACTTTTAACATTGACTGAAATTCAGATAACCTAAGGTGATATGTTTAGCTTGTCCTGAAACTTGTCCTAAGAGTGTTCTAGTTTTTTCTGTGTCCCTTGAAGTGCTGGTAAAGGTGACAGCTTCACAGATCTCTTTTGTTCCACTCTAAAAAAATCAGTCAGATTTCCATTAGTCCTCATGGCTCTTTTGAACACCAGGCTTTTATTTCACACTTAAAAGAAAATCTGTCAAGTATTTTGGTCACCAAATATATCCTACCTACAAATGTCAGATGGTGATGATTAGGTCCTATGTACTAGACATCCATTTTAAAAAATCCAGTCTTCTGTCACTCTAATTCTATGCATTTAAAATAATGACCATTGTTTGCAATACTTACGATATTTTGTACTCTGCTTGTAGCGAGGTATCAGAAAAGTTTGGATGGTAAAGATATGTAATACCAGACATGCTGAATGGGAATAAAAAAACAGAGAAAGATACACGAAGATAATGTGTTTATGTTTTCTTAAAATGTGTAGGTAAAAAATACAGAATAGTAGATGAACCTATTTTAGCCCCGATGCAAAAAGATACAGATTTTAATAGTTGTTTTTATCTGAATATAAAATTTAGTATAAATTGTAAGAAAGAACAATACACAGTGTACAGTTAAATGCCATGTTGTGGCTTTAAATGTCTGTCCTTTGCACCTTCACTCGTCTCTCTGCCTCATAGGATAGTCTGATCCTCTTTTCTGGAATTCTTTCAATTAGTTTTGGATCTGTCACCCTAAAGTCTCTGAAATTGCTTATTCTAGGAGATTCCAATATTTACTCTGATGGGATTTTTTTATTTTCAACACACACAAATTCTTAGAAGTTTTGAATTTATTTTGTATCCTTTAGTCCATACAAATCTCACAATCAAGATTTCTTGCAGTTTAATTTGCTTTCTGTTGAGGATTTAAATGATATTATCCTGAAGCTTTAGCCAACCACTTCGAGTCTCTAATCCTTGGCCTTCCTCACTGGCAAAAAAGACTGCTTTCGGTATTCTTAGTTTAGTTTAACCCTCGTAGTTAATCTCTGACTTCTGCTAAATTGCCATCATCTTTAGAATCTGCAATTGTAACTCTTCCATAAAAAACAAAATCCTGTTCACAAAGGGCAATATGATTAACTTATATCACCTTATTTTTTCAATTAAGTAAGTGCAATGGAAGAAAGTCCCTGCTGATCAGCCCTAGGAATATCTTAACTGTCATCAGATCTAGAATGAATTTCAGTCAGGATTTTTGTCCTTTCATAGCACATAAATTGCACTTCTTAGAGTTAGAAATGCTCTGGCTGTCTTGCTAACACTCTTCGGCTCTTTATAGAATTGCCGTTCCTCTGCCTCTTGGCTGGGCAGCTATTGCTTTCCAAAAGCAAATGTATTAAAATTCATTTCTACCCTACAGAGGTCTATCTGGCATTGTTTGTTGGTTTTGTTTCTTTCTTAATTCCAGTTTCTTTTAGATAGGACTTGTCATCAGATTATGACCCTTGCATAATAGGGTCCCTTAAGGCTTGGATCTGAATCCTACAGGGATTTGTACATTAACATGCACACAGCTGTGGAGACACACTCTGCTCAGTCACATACACATAGATGACATGCAGATAATTTGCTGTGCTTTGAGAAATCTTATACAAGTTCTTTACAGTGGATCTGTTTATTTGGCTGACTGACTTATTGTGGGGAAATGGCCAAAATTTTCAAAATTGAATCCAGATAAGACAGAATTCCTTGTGATTGGATCTTATCCCTAGGCCGATCAACACTCTTCCATCACGTTGAAAGTTGGCAACTCACTCATAGCACTGGTCTCCAAGGGGAAACCTTGGTTTTATGCTTGACTCTACTCTGTCATTTATGAATTGTGTAAATATAAATATTAAACTGTCATATTTTCCTTTGAGAAATATAGCTGGGATAAAGTAAATAATATCTACTCAAAGTCTGGAAGTGTTACTTTCTGATTATTTTCATATATGCTCCTAAAATTCTGTATTAATTAGATCTATTATACAAGTCTTTTCTAAATATATGTATTTCAATGTTAATCTCAAGGAAACTAAAGAACATATTACTTCCCACAAATGACACATTCAACCCGATTCACTTTTTGAAGATCCTTGAAAGAACAATGAATTTAGAGATTCTTCAGTGACAAAGTTGTTACTCTGTCCATTTACCTGGATAGCTGGGAAGTGTAAGGCAAGGTGGCTGTGGAGAGCCCATTACAATAGGAACACTAAGTTTGACTGAATTATGATGAGAAGAATTTTGAGAATTTCAGTAAGAATATTCAGCTGACAGTGGATGAGAAGAAAGATTATTTCTTATGTTACAGCCACGCATCCTCATATATCTCTGGGTCTGAAATAGCCTGTGGGTGCCAGTGAGCACACTGACAGCAGCAAAGATACATGTGACTAGCAATTGTCTCTGTTTCTCAGCAGAAGCTCACTTCACTGTAAAGAAGCTCACGGAATGGGTTGCTATTAAAGTGGTATTCAGTGATTGTATTTGGTCAGAGAGCAGAACTGCATAAATCCTGCCCTGATTTCAGATTTCCATCCTAAGAAATTTGTGCACATGCAGCAAAATAAGGTAAAGTGTCATTTTATTGCCATATGAGCTATTAAGCATCAGATCCTAACACACTCTTGGAGTGCATTAAAGTACACTTAATAAAGTAGTTTTCTGGATTCATAAAAGTCAAGTCTGGAAGTAAAGCAAATTAAAAGATATATCTGGGAGGCCATATTTCCTTTTATATCCATTGAAAACTTAATTGATTATATTGATTTGATTGTAAATCCCAAAATACATGAATTTATGGTTTAGATTTCCTTTACATGAAGTGACATGATCAAAACATAAATGCTTTATAATTGGAAAGGATTGAAAACAACTGAGAAGTACATCAATAGGTTACTACTTAAGTGACAATATACCCATTAAGTTGAATACTATAGTTATAAACTGTATAACAAAATTTTTATGTACTAAAGTGAAAAAATTTCCATGAAATATTAAGCAAAAATCCTAATAATAAGAGTGTGATTATATGTAATTTTTACTTTCAAAATCTGGAACACTAGTATAAATTTACTATATTTGTACAAGAAAATCGTTGAAGAGCACACCAAAGGTCTAATTAAAGTAATTATTTTAGAGGACATGGGAACAAAAAGGGAAAATAGTATAAGAATAAAATGTACACTGTGAATGCAATGTACACTTAGAGAAACTATTTATTTATTTATTTATTTATTTATTTTGGTACCTGGGATCAGACTCACAACCTCACACTTACCATGTAAGTGCTTGAGCCACTGAGCTAAATCCTTGGACCTAGAGAAGCAATTTATAAGACAGTATGGTTCTTATGAAACTTGGCATTTGTAATTAAACTCATGGTCTATGCACTATTTATACTATTTGATAGAATTAATGTATTTCCTTTGGCATTAATTTGATAAAATGGAATTAAAAGTGTTGTACACAATTTATTTTAAGCTAAAATTATATAATGTAGGTTTCTATGAGAGCAGTTTATTTTGGATATTACTGAGGACAAAAAAGTAATCTAAGAAACAATTATCTGCAGTGATTTTTTTTGAGTGATTTTTTAAAAAAAATCTAGAAAAAATTCCACAATTTTGTGTATCTATTTCTTTGGGAGTCATGAGCTGATTCTTGTCACTTACCCAAAGACGCATATGCATATCCACCTAATTATATTGGCCTAAAAATACAAAAATACTCAACCAATGACAACTCTAAAGAAAGTATCTCACATTTCAGTTTTCCAGCCTCTAGCCCTTCTTCTTCAAGTGAGGCTGGAGAAAAGCTGAAAGAGATTCATTGTATTAGATACCAAACAATATGGCACAAATTACCATAAATTCAGAATTGTAAAAGAGCATGGACTTATAACTGACTGGCTGCTTCTTCCTCTTTTTTTTTTTTTTTTGGTACCAGGGGTTGAACTCATGACCTTGCGCTTGCCAGGCTGGTGCTTATGCCACTTAGCTAAATCCCTGGCCCGTAACTGGCTGCTTGTAATTTAAGATCTCTGAGCAGGTGATAGGCTGGTTATTAGACTCATCTGGAGCAAAGGCCTTGAAGGAATACTTTACAGGGGAAGTTTACTCCAAACTTATTCATGGTGTCATTGTAAAAATACTGCATCTCTCAGGCTGATACACTGGGCCTCACGTCCTCACTGAATGTTAGCTGATTACTTGCCTTTTTTCCTTACTATATAGGTTTCTCCAGATTGTAACTCACAACATGAAAGAGGGGATATTCCATTGACTCTCTGATGCATTCTATTCATTTGAAAAATCACTTGGCTCAACTCTTACTCAAGGTGATAAGATCACCAAAGAGCATGTGTACCACAATGCGGGATAACTGAGTCATCTAAGAGACTTCCTACCACACCAATCGTGACTCAAAAACGGGATTACCGTGGTACATCTGTTGTAATACATTAAATACAATGGTGCTTCTTTTGAAAATGTTAAACTTTTTCATTTTATTTTTTTATCTATTTAATTTTTTTATTCTCCAAAAAATTATTCTTATTAGTACATGTTTACGGTACCTAAAAAAGCCTAAATTTCTTGAAAACAAGTTTTCCCTCTGGCTCCCTCTTTCCTATAAAGTTGGTCAAAAGTCTAGGATTTTAAAAGTTGTCTGGAGGAAAGTGACTCAATGTGGACTGGAAAATTAGAGGGCTTGTTTATTTTTATCCTGGATGCATCCTGCACTGACTGTTAACTTCAGTTTAGAGAGTTGCTAAGTAGCTTCACCTTTCTCATTTATAAAAATAAGGGAACAATCTTGACTTACAAAAAGCTATGGATAACAGTTTTCTTTAAAGAACGTACTTCAAAGTACTGTTTTGAAATCACCCAAGTGGTCTTAATGCCAGAAATTTTAAACAACAAAAATAACAAAAGCCATATTTGCACTTGGAATTCACACATGTATTTTAAAATACTTAATAACAATGAGGTGACTCTAAAACCTTGATTTCCATTTCTTGATTTCCACGTTGTTATAGTGAGTTTGGGGACTCCTTTTAGCACACACAATTCCTGAGTAAATGGAAAAGTGATATTAGAAAAAATGATCAGAATTAACAGAGACCCAGATTTTTAACCCAGTCGCTTCAGATGCTGCCACTCTATTTTCTGGTCATAAGTATTGGTCTTGTAGACAGTTGATGACAGCTGTCCCAACTTGGAAATGCAATGCCAACATTTCATGAAATGAAAACAGATCCTTCAAGTCATATTTTGGCATTACAAAGTTAAAATTAGATCCCACTTCAAAGAGGCTGCTTTAATTAGGAAGCATCCCAAACAAAAGACCTCACATCCCAGTGAACACTGAACTATTATGCTAATTGAACCGGCCACTGTATAAATATTGGGTGGATCTGATGAAAGCAGTTGTTATTCTGGCCTGAGTTTCCAACCACATTAGTTTTGCCAAATTGCATTTTCTTCAGGAGAGCAGTCTGATAGCCTGCAAGTGTTACAGGTTCTATTAAAGACAGCCTTTTTCGTTCTTCTTTAATATTTAATGAACAAAAAGCCTTAACCACTCTCTATTTTTGAATTATATAGTTCCATAAATACATTGAAATACTTGAATAACCACCTCATGGTAATTAGGTTTCCTGTATGACCACCCTGTTCCTTTTAATTTTCCCAATCTAGAATTCTAAGATATTCAGATCATAAAATTATGTTTAAAAATATGTAAATTATAGTTAGTTTGGATAATTTAATTGGAAAATTGAGAGGGATGACATCTTTATATATGTATATATATGTATGTATATATGTGTATATATATATATATATATATATATATATATATATACATACATATGTATGTATCAGTGGTGGCAAACCTATGGCACATATACCACAGTGGGCTGTATATCATTGAAATCTCTACAATGTTTGCCATCACTGATCTGTATGCTAGAGATTAATAAGTTCAAATCTAAACACTCCTATTACAGGGTAAGCAGTATGGATTTTTCTTCCCACTCCTCTTTTTCTTTGTTTTCCAAATGTCTGCGACCCAGGAGGAACTGTTTATATACTTACACACACGTGTGTGTTTGTGTGTATATGTGTCAGTGAGGGGAGAGGGAGAAAGAGAGAGAGAGAAGTTGCCAATATCATAAAGAACCCAGAGGAGAGAATTTAGTTGGTTCTGTATGCATTGACAATGAGAAATTTTCCGACTCTCCTTTCCATAATTACACTTTTTGGTAATATTCCTGCAACTTTACCCACATTTCTTTCTTTTTCTACTTTAGTTAATTTTTTGAAATTTTCTAAGTATTTTATGGTTTCCCATTTGAGAAATGTTTATTAGTAGTACATAAGGGCTACATTCATTTTTGGGAATTGGTACATGTACATAACACATCTCAGTTGTTTTATTTCTCCCTTCCCCTTCAATCCCCTTTTATTGGCAGCATCAGATTCATTTATTTATCTTATAAGTCCTGCTAAAGTTGTTATTCATATAGATTAACAATTAAATAAGCTGAAACATACAAAACACTTAAAACAATTATAGTAAATCAAGGTACACTTTTAGAAACATTATTAATGCTGGATTACCATAATTCATTGTCATTCTTTATTCCTGTCATCTGTCTCTTATATTGCACTTTATATACATAAGACAAATAAGTTGATATTAAGTTTATGGGTCCAATTTAGTTCATTTAACATTATGGTCATTAATTTTTGTCCCACGTTGTAACACATTTTTTGTTTGTTACTCCTTTTTTGTCTTCGATAAAACACACTAATTAGAGTTTATAATATGTGTATCATTAGAGTTTATAATATGTATCTATATTTAACAGAAATATAAATCATACTAGTTTTATATATTTCTTCATTTCACATTTTACTAACTTGCTTTCTTCTATTTTTCATTTTTATGTAATATTATTTCATGTTCTTGACATCATCTATTTTACTCTTTTGTTTCATTTAAAACAAATCCATATCTCACTACTAGTATCAAGAATCCTGAAGAAACATCTCCTTTCAATGAGCTCTTGTATTGTTTTGAACTTTTCTTTGGATTACTTCCTTTACTCCTACTCTGATTATAAAAGATCTTAAAGGAAAGGTCCTTTTCTATCTTTTCTTTGATGGGATTCTTTGCAATGTCAAAATATAATACATTGTATATACAAGGTTCTTAAGGAAATATTTCTTTATACAGTCTATTCAATAGAAAAATAATTCTTTACACACACACACTATATATATATCTATATATATCTATATCTATCTCAGACAGTTGAGACATAACATCTCTTGAGAAATGGCACTGACAGTACATAGTTTTCATTAAGATTTTTGTATAAGTATATAATCCTTCTATTGTATGTATGTATTTGATATGTGCATTCAGTATTTTAGTAAAAGTGAACTTGTACCTTAAAATATTCTGAATATTATTTTTCTCTAATAAGTTATGTTGATGTCTATATTCGCACAAAAATAAATATAAATCTCATTTTTTCTTATGCTGAAATATAAGTGTGCATCATTATTTATTTAGGAAATTTGCTATTGGAGATTTAGATCATTAGCAAAGTGTTTCTGTACCAACAATGTCCCAGGCCCAACACTTCTTTGGACATTTCTTCATCATGAGAGTAGTCCTGCATAATCTATTACTCATATGCTATCTTGCATGTGCTCTGTTTTTGTGATATAGGTGTTGTGTCTCTAAATTTCCAAGTATACTCTTGGAATCTCAGGATTCACTCTTATTTTAACATTCTCAGTCTTAGTCGGACAGTTTGGGATATCTTGACTTCTTCAGCTGCTGCATCTTCCCCTTGTTCTCCTCCCTCTTGTTCGCCTCTATCTCTTCTTCTTCCTCCTTATTTTACTATTTATGTGCTAATAGCTGTGCTAGGGTTGTGTACAGTCTATGTTTGTGTTGCTACAGCAAAATTTGAGCATGCTCCTCAGTCCTTTTCATACCCTACTATATTTTTGTTCAAGCTGGACATTTTTAGAGAAATTGGAATAAGGCTGCTTGTCCATTTCTAGGTGTAGTAAAATAATTGTTCTCTTCTAGTTTTTTACTGCTTCTCTGTGCATTGTAAATACATGTACTTGCTCACCACAGTGAATGCAATATTATGTACTGCAAACTTTACTAATAAAAAAATTGTAAGTATCTTGTGAGAGAGATATGGAACTTTGACTCAAATAACAAAAATCTTTTACTTTTTCAGTTTTTCTAGAAACCCAAAAACAAAAAATTGCATGGAAATTATTGCATGGAGACTGCCACCTCTATAATCAGAATATTAAGCATTGAATGTGCATGATCTCATGACAATAAATACCTTTTCTTTTCTGGACACCAAAAAGAAGAATGTAATTTCTCTAAAGAAGCGTCATTAGAAGACTGAGATGGGAATGCAATTTAGCCTTGTAATTCTTCTGGATTAGAACTTTAGAGTTGGAAATCACTTTCCTGTCTTTACTTACTCATTTCTATCCTTCATGTTATATGCATCTATACAAAAAAAATCTTTCACTTGTCTCCCAGTTTACTAGGACTAACTACTATAGGAATGTATAAAAGTTACTATCGAGAGCTTGGTGTGGTGGTACATACCTGCAATTCCAGCACTATAGGAGACTGAAACTGGAAGACCACAAGTGTGAGCCTAGTGAATGGTGATACCTGTCTCATAAAACAAACACAAAATGTATATATAAAGGACTGAGGATTTAGCTCAGTGAAAAGGCTCTGTGTTCAATCCCATTACCATAAGAAAAGAGAAATTACTGCTTGGGACTCTCCTTGGTCAAATTTTGGCATATCCTGGATACTCTAGATAAGAGTAATTTTTTTTTTGTTTTAAAGAGAAAAAATAACCAATAAGAATAATGATAAAGAATTTCAAAACAAGATAATAGAAAATTAACAATGGTTGATATATTTCATAGTTTTCATCAAAGTAGTTGCTCAGATTACAAGATATAGTCATGCATAATTGATGAAACAATATAAGCACAATTTTTAATGAACTAAAAGCAATCAGTACTATAACTATCTTAGCTACTTTTGCATATGTATATTTTTTCTTTTTTGTTTTCCCTTCCTGTTCTCCTTTCAACCATCCCATTTGTCATTTCCTTTTAAGCAGTTGGTAAGAGTATTAAATATGAATGCATCAAGGTTTTCTGAAAATCCTAGATGTCATTAGTATGAGGAATCAGAATCTTGATATTTAGGTTCTTTTATCAAACAATTTAATATTAACTAAAATATAACAGTATATTAACAGTAAAATTCATTACCTAGAATGTACTGTACCTTGTAATACTGTGGAGATACAATAAAATACAATAATTAGATATCCATTAACATTTTACCTCTGATTTTAGATACTGTTTTAGTTACTTTCTTGTCACTGAGAAATAATATGCAAACTCACAAATTAAAGAAGGACAATTTTTTTTTTTTACTCATAATTTGTAGACATTTGAGCATGTAGTTGACTGGTTCCCAGATAGGGTGGAATGGCAGGGGAGAATTAGTTCATGATATGGCAGACAGGAATCCGAGAGCAATTGAAGAAGGAAGGAAATAGATGTTGCTAAGTCAACTTAGTGACCCACCTCTCTCCAATCACATTTAATTTCATCATCAGACTAATCCACTGATGCATATCATGTCTCCCTGATCGAGTCTTCACCCAAATCTCCACCTGTGAGCACAGGAGGCTTTTGGGGGGATCCAGATGTAAGCTATAACAGATACCATAGTTGAGAATACTCTTGAAAGAATTCATTTGTGAAAAAACAGCGCATTATGATATTAATCCTCTTGAAATTTCAAGATAAATGTTTTATAAGGGTGTGTGTATGTGTGTACTGTGTCACTTTTGGAATACACTACTTGTTCATTTAGCTTCTGTTTTAAATGAGTTGAATGAAGTCAACAAAAGAAGGTAGCTATTTCATATTACGTCAATGTGCTTGTACATCGTTACTATCATTTTCTAAACACCTTACTCTGCTGTCTGTAAATTTCAGGTAACTCATAGATTAGTCGCTCAGTCTGCCTCTTTCTCCTTTTTCCTTCATGAAAAGGCAAGACTGATAGTTGGTTTGATCTGCCAAGCAACCTGGGAAGCTGTTTTAGCTTTGTATTGCTATGCAAACATATCTGAGGTAATTAATTTAAGAAAAAGAAAGGATTTCTGACTCATGGTCTCAGAGAGTTTGGCCCTCTTGCTTTGGATGGTAGATAATGAGTGCAGCAAAAGGGGCCTTTTCACTTCACAACATCTGGCAAGCACAACTAGGGAGAGCAAGGGCAGAGTTCATGGTACTCATTTCCAGAGTTCCACCCCAATGACTTAACATTCTCCCACTAGGCCCCACCTCCTGCACCACCTTCTCCCAAAAGTTCCACGGGATGAACAAAAGCCATGGTGAGAATTCTAAAGAGACTGGGATGAATGTAAGAGGAATTCTGAGTTCTGTGAAGACAATATGTGGGTAGCAGAGAAAAGCAGCCCATGTGTTTCATATTAAAACAAAATTCCACATACAGTAAGGCTTAAAAAACTGAGAGTAGGAGTCAGAATTTTAAAAGATCATGTTATTTTTCAAGATGTTAACACTATATGAAAATGCATAGTTATTATATTTTACTAACTTAAACACTGTCATGTATTTTTTGTAATAGCTTGTTTCCTTGAAAATAGACTTGAAAAATTCCAAGTATCAGTTTTTCATTGCTTTTTAATTACATTTTAAAACTACTTTGGATAGATACCTCAAATTCTTACATGACGTTCCACAAACTTGAGTTTGATCCACCTAACAACCAATATTATTTCTAAAAACAGACAATATCATCTTTTAGGGTCCACTGGCTTAATTATCACATCAAATCTATAGTACACATTTTCAAATAAATCTCAAATACCTAATCATAGTGATTTCTTGGCAGGAACTTTTATATTTATTTATGGTATGCATTCTCTTATTTTATTAAAATTCACAAGTTCTCAATGATTACTTTTCATAATTAAATAAAGATGCTTCTAATGCCCCACCCTGTAGAGAATGCATCGCTGTGCCAATGAAATGATGACTGATGACTGGAGTTCATGCATTTGAGAGCTCTAAGAATCTCTTAGACTATTCTGCTGCAGTCACCTTTTACCACCACCAAATGGTATTTTTCTAGTCCTGTTATGTGTAGCAAATTTCACATGAGGCTTTTGCGGACTGTCTGTGGCTTCTTCATCTGGGGATAAAATGTTTGTTGCCTTTGCAATTTGCACTGATTGCTTAAGAAAAGAATGGTTTGTTTTGCAAGGGCTGCTTTTAGTTTAGTGGGTTCTGTGCATAGTTAGCTACAATGCTTTCATTTTGTGGTAATGGTTCAGATTGTGTTTTTTGGAGGCATTTATTGCATTCTTACAAATTACACATATTGCAGAAAGGTTCTTTTATCCATACATGGAGACAAGGCACACTCAATATTTAATCAAGTAAAGAACTTGGTGAAATGAGTTCATATCACACTGTCAAATAAAGAAACATGATGGAATCAAGAAGAAATGAAATAGTTTTTGAGTGCATATATTCCAAGTATTAGAATATTTCCATATTTTAAATTAGCTATATTATATTTAATATTGTTTTAATATCCTTAACAACCACAGGGAGAAAGCATTTCTGACTTGTTTTGTGATAAATAAAAATAATGTTAACATCATACTGTACATACAATATGAGGTATGATGTGGATTGGGTAGTATTTTCATTTAGGTTTCAGTACAGTTCATTAAAAAGAATAATTTTGGGCCTCTTTTATTGAGAAAGAAACTGAGTCTCTTGTATTGAAGTAATCTGACAAAGTTTAAGAGGTTGGAATTTAATCAGCTCTGAATGATTTCAAATCATCTATTCACTTTACTATGTTTCATGAACTTCTCAAAAGCAATTACTCCAATAAATTTATGTTGTCAGTTTGAGAACTTCTTGTTATTCCTTACTTTTACAAGCAGTTTTCTGAATATTTTTACTTATAAAACTCCAAAAATGAAATAATAAAAGCAGGTCACAAAAGTGACTTCATCATCCAAAATGTCAAATTTCATAACAGTGACCAGATTGGTGTTGAATTGTATAATTGCTTCTTTCTGAAACAGAAATATGAGGTTTCAAGAAAGGATAGAGTGGTGAGCAAAGAGGGAGAAAAGAAAAAAGCTAAACCCAACACTTCAACATTTGGACAATGGCCTTTTAATTTAAATATACCAACTGTGGCATCTTATCTCTGATCAAATAAAACATTATTCTTGAGATAATTATCAGTAGGGGCTAGTGACCCAAAATAACTTTCATTTATCTTTTCTAACAGGGTAATAGCCACATCTTCTACACTTTTCCAGTAACTGCTCTTATTTTTTTGGATTTACCCATTTGTCTTCTAATTAATTTTCATATCACCTTCCCAATTATGCTGCATCTTGAGAGCAAAGATTTTGTGTTTTTACAAATTCATATTTCTGTTCTCACTTTTAGGAATATGACTCTATTCTTAGTACATGTAATTTGTAACACTTAGAATTTATATAAAATTATTGATTGAATGGACTTACTTAAATTCAAAAATGTAATGATAATTTCTGAACCTGCACTAGTTCCTCACTGAGAACATACATTTAACATTTCTATCTGTCACTGAGAATGTAAATTTTTAAAGAAATGTTAAAGTCTCAAAGTCACTGGCAGAAAAATTGGCATTTTTAGCCAGGCATGGTGGTGCATACCTGTAAGCTCAGCACTCAGGAGGCTGAGGCTAGAGGACTGCTATGATTCTGCTATGAGTTTGAGGCCAGCCTGGACTACTGGACAAGTGAGAACTTGTCTCAAAACAAAATAAAATAGGCTTTTTAAAAATGAAATTCATGGTGATAATATTCATGATGCTCATAAGAATAATGATGATGGTACAATGATAATATTGCTGAAGTTTACATCATTATCAACAATTTCGTCGTTCCTACCATCATCTACTAAGATGGCTACCATGAAGCTGAAGAACTAAAAGCACAACATCAAAAATAGTGAATGATAATTAAAATAAAATGACAAATAAAAGATGATACATAAACTGACATTAGGGAATATGTGATTGACCTTTTGAAGATCAGTATGTCTGTTTCTACCATTCAATAGCTCAGGGATCTTAGCTCCTTCCCTTAACCTTTTCCAGTTTCATTATCTTTAAAACAAGGGAAATAATAATTCATACCTCTATTTATTCTAAGTAACAAATAGTTGATCAGTAGATTTGAAAGTGTTTTGTAAATGTTGGTATTAAATATGTACCTATTAGCTAACATGCTTGTAATTCTTACTCCAAAATTATCAATAAATATAATTTTGTCATCAGTTCTCTGGAAGCCCGCATCTCCTCATTTAATCTGAATTTGATTAATTATTAATCTCATTATGGAGATTGAAATTTAATTCTTAGTATGGTGAGGAACATTTAGCACCACCCAAACTTCAAGAGATTATTTTCATACTTGTAATTCCAGCTTCTGATCAATTCATCACCCTCGTGATTCTGACACTTCCTGATTTCGAGAGATCTTTGTTAACATCTCCATCCTGTGTCACCACCTCTCCTCCCCCACTTTGCTTCATCTCACCAAAGAAGAGGAGCACAAAGACTCTTCTATAAAATGAACACCTAATGGATTTGGAGTAGAATTATAGAACACATTCGTTAGAAATTAAAAGTTAAATATCAGTAACTACCATTCTAAACAAAGAACAAGCATGACTTCTCTGTACCCTAAAGGACTGCTCTTGTTTTTCTGTCTCCTTTGGCTGATGGCTGCTGTCTCCTCCTGTCTCTCTCTCTCCAGAGGAGTTCGTCCTCTATTTCTGTTCTCTTTTGCCAGGGGTGGTCTCTTACCATTCCTTCTTGGGGAGAAGAACAGTACTTGTTAAACTGCTTATGAAAGTAACTATTTTTTTTTTTGTCTAAATCTGTTCAACTAGTGTCTACACAGAAAACATTTACTTTTCAAAGCTACAGAGGCCAAAGTTCTTGTTTCTTATTTTTGCCTAAAAGGAGGAAATGTTTTGTTTCTGTACACAATGTGGCTTTTCTCCTGTGTGAAATTTTACCAATTGAACACAGGTTTTAAACTAGTATTTCTTAATTTTGCCTGAATACATAAAATATTTCAGTCAAAAAATACAAATGACTCTTACCTTTCCTGTTCCACATACCTTAATTTTACCATACTTTTAGAAAAATTCAAAATGTATAACTTTTTAATTTATGGACTACTTATTCAACACTTCTATGCTCTATGCTGATATCACACAGTAGAATTATATTAGAAAAAACTCTATGAATTTTAAAACCTTGTAGTATCCATGACAAAAATGAGATACAGTTAAAATTTATTTTGAAAACATGTTTGTAATTATATATAAATTCATCATACAGGGTTTGTAAAATATAATGGTAGATATTTGTTCCTTTCCAATATTACGTCTTCGAAATCTGTTGTCTATTTGAATTCACACTGGCTCCTTCTAGAGTGAAATAGAGTAACTTGGGGCTAGAGTCTATTCCATAGCACAGCATAATTCTAAATTCATGTGAGTGTTGCATGGCTCACATAATTCTCACAAAGGTCTGATTATTAATTCCATGTGACATATGAAGAAAACACAGAGACATTAATTAAATTGCTTAAAGTCATACATCCATATTAAAGCCAGAAATTGAATGTAGGTCATTGTGACTAGAAAGTCTTCAATCTTAACATTATGCCCCTATTTCTGTGCTTTACTTCACTGTTGTTAATATTTGGCAAAGTCTGATAGAATTTAGTGTTAGGTACTCTTCTTTCTCTTTTTACTGCTGTGTGAATTTGGTAAAGAATGCTGAATTGACATATCTGTGGACTAAAATGTTTTCGTGGTCAGAATGTTATTATAAGAATGGATTTAGGTTGCATAAGCACATGCTGTTCTTTTGAAATGATGTACCTTAGCACTGCCCCAAAGGGATTTCATCCATGCAATTCTTGGCCCTTGGATGAAATCAATCAAAAAGGGAACTGATTTGTGGGTGGGAAATGAGGTTGAGCTCAGTGGAGCACACACCACATTTTAGTAATTACTGGTTTCATGTTAATTTGAAGAATCAAAGTTGTATCTGATATCATTATTCCTTCCAAGTTAGTTATGTTCTAGTCTTTAAAAAGGGAAAGAATAATGTTTTGGGTAGTAGTTAACTCTACTTGCAAAAATACTGTTTTGAACATTTATCTTAATTCTGTTCATAATGGATATTTTATGTTTTCATGAATATTTGTTTATGATTTCACTAGAATTTTGTTATTTAATATTCTCATTTGGCTTAATAAATCCCAATACATTTACTTTTTTATATATAAGGTACCAAAAATATTTCAAATAAAACCTAAGAATATCTTTACTGCCATTGTTATGAAGGGACTATAATGGGAAAATTCTCCCCAGGCTACACACAAGAAATGGAAACCGAGTGATACGCTTGTCTCAAAAGTTCATAGGTGACGGAGATGGTGGAAGACTTGAAGAGGGTTGGGTGAGCACTCGACAGATCCAGGCTTTTCTGGTAAGCCATTCTTTCCAGATTTCCTGCAGTTCTTCTGTTTGCATCATGCTCACTGAAAAGTCGGGGCACTTGATGGTTTTCTGTGTAAAACTAGTAGATACGCTACAAGGCAGGGTGACAGATACATACCCTTTTTGCTCACTGGCTGCATGAGAAGTGTGTGTAGTTTACAGAAGATGAAATGAGTTCCATATGTTCACCATGAAGGTTATCCGTGTGTACACAGTAAGGGCTTTCCCAGTGCTTATATTTAATTTCCACCCAAAATACAGGCTTTTAAAAAACCTTTGCCACACTAACTGTGTGTCTGCATAATTCAGAATGTTTTCCTTTGTGAATCACACATTGAGAAAAAGAGTGATCAACTCATATAAACTATTCATTTTACTTATGTAGGAAAAAAGATGTGCACTCATACCCACATGTGTGTGTGTGTGTGTGTATGTGTGTTAACAAACTCATATTCAAGTTTTGGTTTTGCCTCGGCCTTCTTTTTGCCACTGGTTTCTAGGGTTTACTATTCTTTTGTCTGGAGCTCTAGTCAACCACTTGTACAGATCTATTGCTATCTACGTGCAGTAAGTGTTCTCTCATTGCTCTGTGGCCCACATTAAGTTCTCAAAAAGTAAGACTGCCAAGATTATCTTTTTTGACTAGGTTTATCAAGCGCAAGCTGGTAAGATGTGAATTGATTGCTCAGTACATAACCTGATCCAGTGAAGTCCAGCTAGAGAAAAGCACTGTACAAGATGTGAGATTAGAGGAAACTGATAATTGCTCAGGCAATGGGAGAAAGTAAACATAAATAATTGCCATGTTAGTCAGATTTTCTACAGTATATCCAAATATTTGACAATGGAGAAAAGGTTTGTTTTGGTACACAGTTTTAGTTCATAATATAATCAATTGCTTTAGACCTGTGATGAGGCTAAGAAATGGAGGGAAGTTAAAGCAGAGGAAAGCTGCTTACAAGATGGCGGACAGGAAACAGAAAAAGAAGTGAAAAGAGTCATAGAGGAATGGGATGGGGCAAGATATAGTCCCCTGAGGACACGTCCCATGACCCACAGCTTTTAAGTAGTCTCTGCCTCGTAAGTCTTTATCACTTACCAATAATGTCACCAAATTATAAATCCACCAAAGATGATGCTAGAGATTCACATTCTGATCACTGGCCAACAGCGCTACTTCTTAGCTCATGGGACATTTGGGGCACACCTAGAGTCAAGCTTCACAGCCTCCGTCTTTTAATATCCATAATTTATTCCCTTCTTTCTCCCTCCATGGATGTGTGTATGTGTGCCCACATTTATAGGTACATACTAACACAGAGTGAATATAATTGTTTATAAACTTGCAGTTCACTCACTTATAGCATTGCTTTTGTCTTCTCCAATTCTTTGTTTTGCTACCTGTCTAAATGCCTTTGTTAAATTTAGGTAATACTTAATTCTGGTCCAACCCAGCCAGTGTTCTCTTACTGTTTTAGGTTCTATCATGTTCTATGTATGTGCAAGGAAGGTAAGTAATAATAAGTTATTTCTTTTATTTAGAAAGAAATTACCTTTAGTGATAAAATGCTGTATACTAGAAATCTGGGTGTAATCTCTTATAATAATCTTTACCGGAAGCTATTCAAGAAGTTACCTGGCTTCCTTTTACTTTTGACTAAACAAGGTCAGGAACAGGTTACACTGAATAAATTCAAACAAATAGTAATGGGCAGCAGTGTAAGTTGAGTGTAAGTCTCTCTAATGCTGCAACCATGCCTTTTGAGATACATTCTCCCATATCGTAAGCAGAAAATCAATCTACTTGAGCAAACACTTTCTCAAATTTTATTAATTATGTTTCCTTTACTAACATTCCTCAAATCAGAGAGTTACTAGAGAGAATTATAAGAGTACTTACCTTTCCTTCGATTTCAGTTCATCAAAGATGAAAACAGTTTCATGAAGGAAGGAGCAAAATCATTGCAAAATCTGCCTCTGAAAAATTTTCCTGAGAGTTCTTCTCAACTGTTTTTTAAGAGAAAGCTTTTCTTCAGAAATTTCTTAGGAGAAATTTCTTAGAGTTCATCTTAAGAAATCAATATACTATGTAAAATTATCTTTTATATTAACATTGATAAAAATTCCTTGTAGGTACTTTTAATGGCAACAGAATGAATTATTTCATCTATTTTTATTTTACATACCATAATCCCTAAAAGGAGAGTGGTTATCAATATCACTGAAAATCACTGAAGTAATAATAGGAAACTGTCAATTTACAGTCAAAAGGAAAACTAATCTTTTTATGAAATCACATTAAAGAACACTGTCACAATTATCTTATTAATCTCATTGATAAGACTGCCTATTATGATTCGATATATTGAAGTTTACAAAAATTTTTAACCATTTTTTTTTGCATTGTGCTTGTATTATTCCATGCCTTTTTTGTTTTTGTGCTGTATTTTTGGTTCCACAAACATTTCTCCCATTTCTGTAATCACATTAAGGGAATTCTAGCAAGAACAAGTAGAGAAAGAATAAGAGATATATGACTCACTTCCGACCCTACAATTAACACATGAAGAGAAAACTTAGTGAAAACAATAATTCCTTAGAGGTATGTGGTTTTTCTTTTTAAGTCAACATACTTTCCCTCTGAGTCCATTAGCTGCCATTTTGTAAATGAAACTTTTGATTGCTAGAGTCAACTGTAAGTGTTTTTAGCAAATTGGATTTCACACTGCTCTTATCATATAATTTAAGGATATACTCTATATTTGATCTACATGATTTTTTAAACAACCACTAATAAAAGTGCCAATAAAGGCAAAAGTTCCAGGAAATCACTAAAACCCTACTAGGTTGATGAGCATAGAATTAATATTTGATCTATGAATAAGATGTTTACTTTATTTTATTTGGTTTTGTTAAAACAAATATTTCATGACCATGCTAAAAAATAAGCTGTGCATTCCACTATATCAGTAATTTTCAAAGACAAGGAAACACTGTTTAATGTGTTATGATATCATCGTGATTGGTACTGGTGAACATTAACAAACAATACTAGAGTAGATATTGCACAAGGAGATTGAGTTTTGTATGGTGAATTCAATAAACATCAACTCAACAAAATGTTAGCACACATTATTAAATGTGAAAATAAGTTACTTTTTTGAGACCATCTTTTCAGTTACATATACATGGTGGTCTATAAATGGCTATGTGTGCATGTGTGTTTGTAATGTATCAGTATATAATATACATTTCCCTATTAATCATGGCAAACATATTTAATAGCCACAGCAATAGATAAATAAGCTTTTAAAATACAAATAAAATACAAATTTTTCTCTATTGCTTCAAAGACTAGGATACTAAATGAAGAATCTACTTTCTATATGACCACTATTAATCAAGAGGTTAGAGATTAGTAATCTAAGAATTTTTGTACTTGTTCAGATCTATAGCAAATATTCTTTAAAAAGATGAGGGTATTTACTGCATGGTTTCTCATATGAGAATCACAAAGTAGAAATAAATTAAAGAAAAAAATAGAAAATGTAATAGGATATAGATTGTTTGAAAAAGGAATGGGGATCAAGAGAATGAGAGATGGGCCGGGGATTTAGCTCAGTGGCTTAAGTGCCTGCCTGGCAAGTGCGAGGTCGTGAGTTCAATCCCCGGTACAAAAAAAAAAAAAAAAAAAAAAAAAAAAAAAAAAAAAAAAAAAAAAAAAAAAAAAAAAAAAAAAAAAAAAAAAAGAATAAGAGACAAAGGAGATAAGGTAGAGGAAAATGGTGAAAAAGGAATTAAAATGGGTTATATACAAGTGCTAACTCCCCATGGTGAATATAACCATGAACTGCAAACATACACTAGTAAAATATCTATACTGAAAATGATTCCTTAGTTTTGCTATTTAAAATTTGTTTGCAATATTTGTATTATTCTCCAACAAAAATACACACAACTAGAGAAAACCAAAAGATGTGCATAAAGAGTTGGAATATATGGCATTATATATGTAATATGTGTACACTTGTGCATATGAAGGATATATATGTGTGTGTTTGTATGTGCATGTGCCATACACTTTTAAAGGAAAATTGCATTAAGTATATTTAAACAACTGAGGAAGACAGTATTCCAGACTTTTGCAATGGGGACAAGAGATCAAATATAACTCTTCTGAAACAATACTTAAGATTTGGATGAGCTGGTGGAAAAGTGCCAGAGTGTATTATTGGGAAGATCCAACTATGTGATTAGGCTGTCTGTGATTGCTAATTGTTGCCTATGGAAATTAGTTTCCTACTCATCTGTGGAGATTAGGAAAAGGAGCGCTGTCTTTCCTGATGATGACCTAACTGTCAAGACATTAAAAGAAGTTATATCTGAAAGGAGCACAGAAGAAATAATTTTTTAATATAATTATAAATTTTGAATAACGAAAATACAAAATAAAAGGAAAGTCAGTGTCTCCAGGCAATAAAAAATTTGTCTAAAGCTTCAAGTTTGTCCAAATTCATGTTTAAAGCATTGTGAGTGTATGTGTACATATGTGTATGTGTATATATCTATATCTGTATCTACATCTAACACCTCTCTTTCTCTTTTTTTGCTTCTTTTTCTTTTTCTTTTTCTGTCTCTCTCTAATAGTGAGATTAAATGTTTTAACAGATAAGCTTTTATTTAAGTTGTCCTTACTACTCATTGAATGTGTATATATATGTATATATCTATGTATCATATATTTCTACATATATGGATAAACTATACACACACTCAAATATATATATGCATATATATATATAGAGAGAGAGAGAGAAAGAGAGAGAGACAGGCAGGCAGAGAGACAGAGAGAGAGAGAGAGAGAGAGAGAGAGAGAGAGAGAGAGAGAGAGAGAGAGAGAGAGAGAGAGAGAAAGAGAGACTTAGTATCTAAAAACCAAAAACACAAAAGAAATTACATCAAATAAACAGCCATGCAATGTAATTTATGAAGAGACTGTATATAAGACTTTCTCTGGCAGTGTTTGGAGGGAGAATAACTGTATACTGTCTCAGCTTCCATAAATATTATAAAAATGATTTCTGTGTTTGTTAGTCAGACTTCTAACAGGATGGCAAAATGCTAGAATCAATGAACTGGTGAAAACCAAAAATCTTTCTTTCTTGTTTGCTTTCTTGATTTTTTTCTTTCTTATTTTCTTTCTGACTGTCTTTCTAATTCATAGGATTAGAGGTTTCAGTCTGTGAATGAGAAGTCTCCATTTTTCAGTTCTCCAGTATGGGAGTCAGATGGAATCATCAGAGAATACAGAACAGCAAACTGTTCACCTCAAGAGCAGGAAACAAAAGAGCACAAAGAAAAGCCAAGGTCCTACAGTTCCCTTGGGGTCACTGACTTAAGGTCCTCCTGGTCAGTCCCACTTTCTAAAGCTTTTAGTACTTCTCCGTAGTGCCACTCTTGGAATCAGGCTTTTGTCACAGGAACTTTTGGAAGACCCTTAGCCACACTGTAGCATTGCTAGACTGTTATATATAAGAAATCATTCATATTTGCTTGTGAGAATTTGTTTAGAGCTTGCAAGCAATTGTTTTTCCAGAAAACAATCTAATGGCCATCAAAATTTTTTTGTGAAGTGCTCAGAGATGATTATGTAAATGCACAAGAAGCTGTAAGGGACATTAATAAACAGTGCTTAGCAAAGTTCAGTAAGAAATAAAGTCTAAAGAAAATAATTCTAGTTATTGAGGATATTGTAGTAGTCACTTGTAAGTTATTAGAATAAATATTTACAGACTAGATTATGGAAACTCTGACTTTTCTTACTTTATCTTTGAATAATCTTATAGAAGGTGGTTACAACTGTCTTTTCCTATAAGTAAATTGCAATGGACATATACAAATTCTGCACACAGAAAAAAAGAAAAACAATCAAGTCCTGACCCAAAAAGAGGTGCCATAAGTGAAAAAGTTGTACTGCTTGTCACACAAGAAGAATTATTCATAGTTGTCTAATGTCACTGTGGATTATTTAGTTTGTCTAATATAGTAAAATTATTACTTCAATATAGCATGTAATGATAATCAAAATTATATTCATTAAATATTTTTAATCATCATGTTTATGTTTTCCATTAAAACTTTATGAAAATTCTCCTTAAATATGATAATTGCCACCTGATGACTCCATTTAAAATTACAATTTATGGAATGAGTAACTTCAGAAGCACTAAAAATGTATTTCCTGGCTTAGATTTCTATTCAACATGCAACACTATAATGGTATCATTCACTTTACCATGGGAATTATTTGTTCTAATATCTAAAACTATTGATAATATATTTTATATCTATTTTTCATAATAATTTCTTAACATGTAGAGAATTAGACTAAAAACAAAATAAACCTCAGGAGTCATTTGTGTAAGGGAAAATATCAGGACGTAGATTATGCTTGTAATTAGAATCTCAGGTACAAAGAAAAGTGGAAGAAGAAAAACAAAAAGTATTTCAAAATATCGTGGGTTTAAAATGTCAAAATGATGAGAGCTAAACCTATAATAGATAACATGCAATGAACCTTAATAATGCATATAGAAATACACCAATAAATCATAATCTAATTGTGTAAAGCAGTGGTAAATAGAAGATATTAAGAGTAGTCAGAGAAAAATGATACCTTTCATACATTATAAAAGATATGAATTACAATGGACTTGTTACCAGAAGCAATGTAGACCAAAAATGTATAAAACAGTATCTTTAAAGTGCTGAAGGAAAACTCTCAAACTCAAATTTCACATTGAGTATCTGCCTAATGAAGAAATAACTGTCATGTGCCTCATTGCCCTGTTTTCAAAACCAGTAAAGGGGAACAAAATGCAAACATCACGTGTTTCAGAATTTGTACAACAGGTAATTCTAAGAGGAAAGCAGACGGGTTTCCCTTCTCTAACAGCAGGAAAGAAAACTCACATGCTCTTTAACAATGTACTGAGTCCAGGAGTAATGACAGAGCTCTGGGTGTTGTCTAATTAACCATGGGCAGACTGCTACCTTCTTTCTTCTGGTTGGTATATGCTTAGTAAAAATTTTGTGGTTTTACCTGAGACTGTTTTTCTTTTCTTTTTTTTCTTCTAAAAACATTCCTGTTCCCCAAGGCTTAGATCCAACCCAGCACTGAAAGCTTAGCTTCCTTGTTTCTCTCTCCTCTGCTAACTGCAATAATTAACAAACATTTTATAGCTTTACTTTATGGGACATTATTTATAGCCACTTCACTTGAGTTATGGATTTTTCCTAATATTACTAATATTTTATGTGATTTATGCATTCCAATGATATTTTGTGTGACTCCATAAATTAAATTGCTAAATTCATTTTATCTCTGTACCTATAGCTTAATGTAGCTACTATAGTAAAATATAAAATTATATGTGTTACATATCATATGTCTAATTAGCATTAGTTTAGCAGGATGACAAATACATTTGGATAACAGTATTGAGAGAGATTACTGTAATCCTTATCACAAATATCACAAAAATACTTACAAGTACATCATGGATCTAGTTATAAATATTCAAGCAATATATAAAGTTTTTAGAAGAAAGCATAAGAAAATTTCTCGTGACTAAAATATTTATATAAGATAAAGTTTATGAAACACAAATCAAAATAATTATAAATTATAATACATCAAAACTAAAATATTCTACTCATAAAAAATAAACCTTAGAAAACCAACATGCAAGTCACGTAGTGGGAAAATATTAGCACTATCAATACCTGACAATTTCTATTCAGAATAAACAAAGAATCCTTCAGGCCTCAAAAGTTAAAAGACAAGTTATTGGGAAAGAACACACTATAATGTCTAAAACTTTAAAGCCTGATAATACGAAATCTTGATGTGCAACTAGAGAAGCATAAATTCTTTAATATTATTACTGGAGTTGCAAAATGTACTTTTTAAAATGCCCTAGCTATTTCTTTAAAAAGTTTAATATACCTTTGTTATATGAAGTAAGATTATATACTTAAGAATTTACCCAAGAGAAATGAAGATTTAAATCTTCCATACAAATTGCACACAAATTTTCAAATTCTAAAAAATATTTAAATGGGTGCACAAATTGTAGTTTAGTCATACAATGGAATGACACTTAGCATAAAATAGAAGAGATTTTGACTTCTTCCATGTATGAATGTCAGAAAAATTAAGCAGAATACAAGAAGATAGACATAAAATATTATGTATTTTATGTTTGCATTGACATAAATTCATAGAAAATGTGAAATGAATTTATAAGGATGAAAAGTACATCACAAATGTAGAATGGAGAGTGACTGCAAAAGACAAAAATAATATTTTAGGGTGATAAAGTTGTCCATATTGGTGGTAATATAGATTATATCAGTGTTGATATTTGTCAACAGTTACTGGAGTACAGTCAAATATTAAATCAAATTTAGTAAGTATAGATGTTATACCTCAACATAGTACTTTTTAAAATGTAGACAGGTAAATAAAGATAAACAGCATGAAAGCTGGCTGTATATGAAAGTTGCAAAATATTGACCAATAGGTGATTGTAGATAATTAGAGAGAACTGTATATTTCAAATGGCAGAATACCCTTTAAAAGTTTTCATTATAAATAAGTGATATGTTGAAGAAATAGACATTCACCTGGATTTCAATATTACACAACGTATCCATGCATGGAAATATCATGTGATACTCTAGAATAGGTGAGGTCTTTATGTGCTAGTTAAGACTAAGCTTAATTCGACATTTAAAAATGAGAAAAAAAATAATGCATTATATGCATTATGATGTTGCTTATAATTT
This sequence comes from Dolichotis patagonum, assembly GCA_004027295.1. Classification (NCBI taxonomy): domain Eukaryota; kingdom Metazoa; phylum Chordata; class Mammalia; order Rodentia; family Caviidae; genus Dolichotis; species Dolichotis patagonum. Next base: position 139,085 of record PVJX010000439.1, read on the forward strand.
TAAAAACAGGGAAATCCACATGAATTTCAAGATATAGATTTTAGTTTAGGAGTGAGTTTTCTAATACTTAGGCTTTCCTAAAAATTAATCATGCTCCCTCCTGAGATGATAATTTTCTGTGAAGACATTTAAATATGGGTTGATTATCTCTCGTCAGGTATATCATCCAAAAGTCTTGGAGATGAAATTGTATTAACTGATTATTAGGATGATTCAGTATTATTAGAATATATGATCTGGGTATGCATAAGTTTTCCTAAATATGTGAGTTAATAGTTCATCTGTAGTTTCCAATGCCATGTATGTGGGAAACAAAGATGTGTGCAGAACCCAATTTTTAAAGAAATTTTCATACAATCTGGAAAGGTGACCTACAAAAGATAATGTAGCTATATCCAAGATATTCCATAATAGTATATTTAAAAAGTTCTTATGACATTGAAGAAACTGTACCAGATTTTTAATGTATTATGTCATTCCAAAACATTTTGGTGTTCATTGTAAAAGTTAATTAAGTCATGAATCATTTATGGAGAAGAACTAAAATATTTTTGAGATTATTCTAAAATGAAGTTATTTCTTGCAGCATCTTCAGAAAATTCCAAAACATGTGTTTCTAAACATAAGAGTGTTTAGCATCTGGTTTGTGATATCCAGGAAAAAATCAAGAGAAGAATTTGAATAATGTAAATTATTCACTGTTTAAAACTTTTTGGGCTTCTGCACTTTTTTCCTTTAAGTATAAATAATTTATTATGAATTTTCAAAGGGATATTTCATATAAATTTCTTTGCAGTTCATCAAATGTGGCAATTGAAATTAACCAGTTTTCTCCATTTCCACTTTACTCACTGTGCATTATAATACTTATATAATGATGGAGATGGCACAGATCAATTTGAACTTAAAATTTAAGGTAGAAGAATTAAAGAAGATGGTACTATCCCCTTACTCTCACATAGAGAGTTTTATTGGGTCAGGAATTAATATAATGCAAATATTAAATCAAATTTAACAGTGAAATGAATCATTAAGATATTCAAAGAAAGTAATCTTATCTTCCATTTACCCTGAAGTACAAATTGCTTATCTGAGAAGCAGTTTAAATTTAAATCAAGACCAAGTGGTGACCTTTGTAATTTTCGGTTTGAGCCTTTTACTTGGGTGTTTCTCACTCGACAATGTATCAGTGCCTATCAGAGGCTACACAGATCAGTGAGACCTTGTGCATTGGTGATACTGCTCCAGAGGATAATTTCTTTTTCTTTTTAAAATGTGGTACTGACAACTAAACATAGGATCTTTCCACTGAACTAAATCTCTAACAATTTTAATTATTTTTTTGAAAGACTCTCACTAAGTCACCAAGTTGCCTACTCTGAACTCAAACTTGAAATTTTCCTGCCACAGGAAACTTGTAATACTCATGGTCTTCTTTATAGGAAAACTCCTTTACTACTTTGTCTCCACCACTTACCTACTTCATTCTTCAAGTGAAAACATCTCAACAGGCACTTATACTCATCTCATGAATGAGAAATTCATCCTTTTACCTGGACTTGCGTTCAAATTCATTAGAAGCTAGGTGTTTTTATTGAGTATAGGCTCCTTAAAAATATGGCCAATGCTTGCTTTTGTAAAGTTTGTATAACCAGCAACTATTGCATTGCCAGGGACATATTAGATACTTTATTGACTCTAATAAATAACATCATTCATGACAAGATAAACTCATGAATCATATTTGATATATTGAAAACATTCATTAGCATGTACATTTATATGTGCATCCCTTCACTCATTTATAAAGCTTAGAACTATACTTCATTACACTTAATTTTATCAGTAGTAATATGGGCAGTATATTGAATATGTTGCAATAATTTGTGTACAGACTCCTATAAGAGTAAGCACTATGGCAAAGCAATCAAAAAATTTAAAAGCTATTGTCATATTTTTAATTAAAGCCATACTCCATTGTTTACTGTATTTGATATTATATATGTATACCAACAAATACATACATTCTCACCAGTGTGGTATGACCTGCATTATTATTATTATATATACTTCCTTCCCAATTCCCTTAATGTCTGTATCTGACAAGGTTCTACTGAATTGCATTGTTTTAAAGCACTTCACCGATTTGTTGGGGTCATACTGTGGTCATGTTGAATTTTGATCTTTACATTCAAAGTGTTAATCAGTCTTTCCTAACAAGGAGAGCTGTAAATTACTATGTTCACAGAGTTTTCCACATCATTGATGAAAATAATAAATAGCCTCTGGCCCACAATTGACCTCTGCATAATAAAACTTTTGTCCACCTTGGTAACAAAGAATAGTTAATGACTTAGATGGTTCTACTTAGTCAAATAGGTCTATGGTGCTGACCCATCAGTATCAATCTGTGAATGAAGCCAATTATTAATGCTTTTATAATATTAATACATAACATAATTTCAAATTATAGATGAAAATTTCTAACATTAATGGATAGTATTTATCAAAATAGATTAAATTATAAGAATAGAAAGTAAATATTTAATCGACTGTCATATTTCTCTCTTTTCTTGTACTGTCCCATTGCCTCACTTTCTTACTGGCTGAATATGGAAGCTTTGTGCAATATTCCTTCTCTAACTACTGTGCCATAGAGTAGGCTCTGTGATTGTGAGAGGTTATATTCTTCAATGGATAATAGAATAAATGTGCTTGCATGTTCCTAATTGCAAATCGGACCCCTGGGAAATGAAATTGTTTTACTTTTTGCCTCCTTATGGGTGCTTTTTTCTATAAATGAAGAAGATGTTCTTTGGTCTGTTTGTGCAGTCACCTATTTAAACATTTGCTGCTCCTTATCGCCTCACAGGTTGTATATACTTAGAGATAAATCTACTAAATACTCAGTGCCTGTCTTGGTTGCTTTTATTTATTTTCTTTTACTATATCATTCAATCATCTGTTTGTACCTTCAATATTTTGTTGTTTTGCTAGTGGTGTTTTTTTAAGTTGATTTTATAAACTTTAGATAGGTTATACTGGAGAATCCATACAATGGCTGTGAACTTTATTTTAACACAATTAAGGAAAAGCTTAATAATTTTATATTTGAGATACTTTTTGAAACAGAGTGAAAAATTTGAGATGATCCAAAAATTGACATTTAAAAATTTTAAACTTAATATTTGAATTATTCAGTTGACCAACTCTAATAACTAAAATTTATTTTTCAGAAAGAAACTAATTCATGTCTGCATTGTCTTTTTAATTCTATTCAAATCCCACTTAGCAATAAATTATATTTTTATTTCCAGATGTTAAATATGAGTAATATTTCTATAGCTCTCTTTAGGATTTATATGCTTTTCTGTACTGATATGAATCTACAAAAATCAGCTACAATAACAGTTTAAAATTCTTTGTTTAATGATTATACCATTTTTGTTATTTTGTCTTTCTTTTCTCTTACTGATGAGGCTTCTTTTTCCTATAGGTTAAATTTTTCTTCTTCCTTGCATCCTTGGTAATTTTAGATCATGTGTCTGATGTGAAATTCGCTTTGTTAGTTACTATAGATTTTGCATTACTTTAGATATTTTTGATCTTTGTTGTGGGGTATAGTTAAGAGATAATTTGATCCTTTTGAGGCTTAGTTGTAAATTTTATTAGATGTAACCAAAATAGAATTTAATCTATGGATAATTTGACTCTACTATTAAGGTTATATTTACAAATATCCTAGCCCATGTTGTATGCATTAAATCATATCAGATTATATTTCCATACTTTTTAAAGCAAATGAAAATTTTATAAAAGTATTCTTTCTCCACGTAATTGTACTATTTTAGCATACTTAAATTTCACCCATATGAAATTCATCTCATTAGTAAATGAGAAAAAGGAACCATATTTATTTTTTACAGATGACCAGGGCCTTACTGTAACCCAGCATTCTACAGATTATACACAGATATCATGGTGCTTGTTTTTTAAGGTTATAATTAACAGGCTTTTAAAATTCATAGTTCTTTGCTACTTTTTGTCTAATATTTTAAAAATATACTTTCTATGTTTGATCTTTTGGGTTGTTCAAGGAAGGAGGGAAATGTAATAGCTGTTACCAAATGTTAGCAAGAAGCAGAAGTCCAAATGAAATTTTGTACCAAGAAATAGTCCTAGCCACTGATTGTTCTGACAGTTGGCATGCATTCTCACAACTGAGTCCCTTAAATAACCTCTATTAATTGTTAAAGTTTTACAATAAGAAAACTTCTACATGTTTTGAAGCATGTGAACCTACTTCAAATTTACTGATATAAATGCTCTAATCATCTGAGGCTTTTTTCACTCCCTTTGATTAGGTGTTTGTTTTTATATTTTTCCAATAGTTCCTCAAAACGTATGTGAGAAACAATAGAAATAACAATAAAATCATCTTGAGTACCAAATTTATTTCATATTATCAACCTTTTATTTTTCTACATAAAAATTCTACAAAATACAACCATGTTTCATTATCAGTATCAGTAGAATGAAAGCAGAGCATTATGATTTCAAAACTAAATAATTTAATAAATTACAGAATAATTATTATAGCATCATCAGTAATTTCCTTAGTGTAGTGCCTTCATGGTAATTACTACTTTCAGCTATTTGATACCAGAGTCTGTGTCATTCATCTCTGTAGCCCAGTACATACACAATGCTAAGCATTCAGTAGATTTTAAAACAATGATTTAATAAATGGAAGAACATATGTGATCAGAAAAGATTTTAATTTACTACTCATTAATTTTAAGAGGAAAATCAGACAATCATTGGAAACTACTTGTCTTAGATACTTGTCTTGTTGATGAGACAGAATTCCTGGCACTCCAAGTTAAAAGAGGGAAGGTTTATTTGGTTCACAGTTTGTAGACGTTTCAGTTCATAGTCAGCTGGCTCCAAGGCAGGGTAGCATGGCAGAGCAGCACTGTAGAGAAGAAACAGTCCATGGCAAGCAACCAGATGAGAGCATCTCAGCCCTCTTTCTGTCCCATATACTCTATATATGTTATTTGCTCTAAGGCAAGTGTAAGGCAAACACATAATCCTAGCTAGAACTATGCCAAACCAGTCAGTGGACTGCTTTAGTAATCACACAGCCTTGACACCAGCACCACACACAGCAGATGCAGCCACCTCTGAAAAGCTCTCCGTTACCATGACTCCGTGAGGCTTTGGAGGGAGATCTGACAAAACCACAGTACTTTTCAAAACTGAGCAAGAAAGCAGGATTCATTTATTCATATGAGTGAAATAAAGGACTCTAAATCCTTTCTAACCTCACATATTTCTGAGTCAGTGATATGTGAATTATTATTTTAATTCTTATTTTCAAGATATGGTAAACTATTGTAGGTAATCAGTTCCCTCATTAAAATAACAGATTTTCTATAGAATGTTATATATCTTAAAATAACTTACTAACAAAGGATAATATCCACAGTATCAATTTAATTAAATCATGGAAAATGAACATGAATCATAACTTCCAGATATACTTTACCTTTTTCTTGGTATTTTAAGAGTTTTCCTAGAGAATAATTGACAGAAAGATAATAGAAAAATATAATTTATGATTAATTTAAATCCAAAATACTAGGAAACTTCACATGTAAGGTATTTTTTTCATGTAAAGTATTTTGGAAAGCTAAATTACTATTATAGATTGAGATGTTTAGCTATATATATGCGATATCTCTAACATAAACCAAATCATAAGAGTAGTTTCTGCAACAGAGCAAGTGTTCTATATTTTACCTATGAGAAAAATATAAAACTTTAAGTTCATTGAACATTTGCCCCATTGCACCCTGATAGCTTGTGCCTTCCTAGTCCATAGGCCCCAGTTAAGAACTATTCTATCATCTATACATCAGAAAAGAAAATGTCTGTGTGCTATGTTGATAGTCACTCTAAACAAATATTTATACAGTTGAGATCAGAGATAGAAAATGTCAGTCCCAAATCCACCCATGATGGCACATATACCAGACAGATGACAAAGTCTGGCTCAGGTTATAAAGGCTTGTGAAATACTTGAATCATATTTTGCAACCCTTGAAAGAATTCAACTTGGAGATTAGCAGAAACCCAGCTCAGTTCTGTCCATAATCCCCTTTATCTGTCTTCTAGCCAAGAAAATGAAAACCTTAAAGCCAAACTGACAAATAGAGTGTGAAGGGTCTTCTATTGCATTTAAGAAAAACCTGAGAGTGCTGTAAGTTGAAAATTGTCTCTATGTTGCTATTATTTTTCTTGTCATTGACTTTAGAAATAATGAAACAAACCTCTAAAGATGATATTTCACTGTATTATATATTTGCTGTAATCTTCAGAAGGTTAAATCCTTTAATGGTACTTACACTAGACAAATAGCACAAAACATGTGCAAATAGTGTAAATTAATGTGAAAAATGCTTTTGTAATCTAGAAATTTACTGAAGTTTTGGGTGACTGGATCCATTTGGATTAAAAGTGTTTAAGATGGTCCTTCTGGAAGTAAAATTTAAAAATTAATAGCAAAAAAGAGAGAAGTTTCTGGTTAGAGATAAAAGGTGTAATTTCAGTACAAGTGAGTGATCACACACTCTTCTATGCTGACATAGATATTTCAAGACAGGTGAAAAGTATATTGAACATTATGTTCATAGACATTACATTTAAATTAATTCTAGAAAGAAAGAAAGCAGGAAAGAGAAGGAGGGAAAGAGAAGAAAGAAAAGCAAGAGGGAGAGAGAAGAAGGAATAAAGATAGGAAGGAAGGGAGGAAGGAAGGGAGGAAGGAAGGAAAGGAAGGAAGGAAAAGGAGGAAGGAAAAGGAGGAAGGAAAGAAGGAAGGAAGGAAGGAAGGAAGGAACGAAGGAAGGAAGGAAGACTGAGCTGACATTAGGAATCTTTCCCTCAAGTTTGAGCATACAATCTTGGTGTCCAAAGTAGCAACAAGTAAAAAATTACTAGACAAACAATGAATCTATCCACCTTGCCAACCTTACATTTCAAAGTTAGTAAAATGAAATAAGAGAAGCCAAGCACTGTAGCATAAGATTATAATTCCATCCCACTGAGAGGTTAAAGTAGGAAGATCCAAGTTCAACCCATTAAGGGTAAACTCAGCACCTTGGTGAGACCTGTCTCAAAATAAACAATAAACAGAGCTGGGGAGCAAAGTCTCTGGGTTTAACCACTAAACCACTGAGATAAATAAATAAACAAACAGTAGGACAGAGTGACTAGTGATTAACTCAGAAATGAGCAATTTGGGTATATCTAAATAACAGTTAGGTATACAAAATAATATTAAATACGAAGTAGGTGAAATAAGCAAGTACTAAATGAGTAGATAAACTAGCAGAAGATTAAAACTCAGACTTAACATTTTCTTGGTTTCATGTAACATTTATGGAAAAGATGAAATAATCATCAGTTATAGACTTTATAAAGTTAGTAATGCATGTTCAAATCTTGAGAGACTACTAAATTTAATGTTGTTTGTGGAGGACCGTCCTGACGGCGCTCCTTAAAGGAAGACCATTTGATCCTGCCTCTCTGTATTGGTATGTGCAGAGCTGACTAGGATTCTCTTATCCCCTCAATTGGCTTTGAGCAATGCAAAAGGGTCTAGTGGAGGTGCTGATGTGTAGTCTTTGAAGTAATGCCACAGGTCAGTGATGCCTCACCTACAGTTCCCAAGTAATAGGTGTGACTAGGCCAAGTGGTGCTGTACTGTGGGCTGAGAGGAATCCTAAAGAAAAGAGGCTACTCTCAGGCATGGGCTACGCATCAGAACGGAAGCACTGACTCCACACACGGAATAGACTATTCTTTCTGTGTATCTCTCTTTCTGTGTATCGCACAGGTGATGTCAGGCCTCCTAGCTAGTCTAGCTCACAGCTTTATAGACTTCTCGACACTCTCACAGTCACGCATTCCTGAGCTGTTCTCCTCTTCACAAGTTACTAAAACCCTGATTCTGCCCTGGGTTGCATCCTGTGTTCTGGAAAGCCATTATTCTGATTAGACTTAGGACCCCCTAGGCTCTCCATAACTACAAATATGCCTCAGTGTCTTTATTTTCACTGTGGGTGGCACTAGAAGTGGTAGACTGAAATTAAGTAATTAGAATTCCAGTAACTAGAATTCTGGAAACTAGTAATTAGAATTACAAATGTAGCCTTTTCTGGACCACAACAAGGTCTGGAAGGTCTCTCTGTATAGGAGATAGATACAAATCACTTACAAGATACAATGCCATATCTTAACTAAAATAACCAATTACATATATGATGGTTTTTTTCTTCAAAATTATATGTTTCACCTGATTCCCTGGATGAAATTAAAGCATGCAAAACAATCTTATATTTTAGACATGCCAATTTGAATATTATAAAAATATTTAAATATGATTTTGAAGTATCATACAACAGTTGTGATACCAGTTACTGAAATAAATGAAAAATGAGGGAAAAAATAAATGAAGAATGGGAGTGAAATGCAGGAGAGGAAAAACATTACAAGTTCCTCTCTGATACTTTACTTCATGTGTTTGTGTGTGTGCAGCCATTCACACAACACAAACACACGCAAACACAACATTTAATCAGTAAGGCAATTAGAAACAGGAATTTTAGAAGTGATACTGTTATAAATGTGACCGTCTTATTTTGCTGTTTATTCCAAAATAGAATTCTTGTTTTCGTGACTAATTTTTTACCATAATTTTTAGATGGTCACACTTAAATAAATTGACTAATTTCCCTAATTTCTGTAGTTTCTTCCAAGGCTGATCTTACAGCACGATTCACAGTACATCACAGTCTTAATAAGATGTTGAACAACATGAGCATCTATTCAGAAATTATAATTGTCTCGTGAACACCTATATTATGCAATGAGCTCACCTTGCTGTTTCTATCCATTCTTCAGCTGGAATCCAGAGGTGAAGATGGAGACTTACAGTTTAATGAGCCAATTATTTTTATAGAACATGCAAGTTACACATCACTCTTCTTTTTTAAAATTATATTTAAAAATAATAGGAATTCATTTCACCTTTTTAACTGATGTTCATTACAGTTTGAGAATTCTTCTGACCAGATTTTACAAACATTTGTTGATTTATTGGAATCACCTTTTGAGAACTTAATTCAAAATGTATTTGCAACTTTCTACTAAAACTACCATTTATGTTTTTACCCTTCCTAAAAAAATGCAGTCCCCAAATTAAGTTAATTATATTAAAATTATTCTTGACTTTAAGATATTCAATATTTGTGAAAGTAAGCTTTCTCATCATAATTTAGTTTCTATGATAAAATAAAATAAGCTACACTTTTATATGAAGTCCATTTGAAGAATAGAAAACAAAACATCCCACATGAGTGAAAGAGATAATCATCACAGCAAATAAGTTCAATGAAGTGCAAACATTATTAAAACATATCTTTTCCAAATACCAGCAATATAAAAAAGTTGTAGTTTCCATTATTGCACTACATTTAGTTCATGATAGCTAGACTTCACTGCAAATATTCAATAAGTCATCTGTTGTTTATTGGAAAGTACCTATATTAGTAGAAATGATAGAATATTTAGAGAATGTGTTAAAATGACACTTACAAAAGACTTAAGAAGACATAACCTTAGTCTTTGTCATTAAAAGTTTGAAAGTCAGTCAGGGGATAATATAGTCTCTCCAAATTGAAATTAATATTAATGTTATACTCATGCATCTTATCACACTCATTATGCAATATTTTCTTCTGTTAGCCAAGAAAAATATCTTGAAATATAGATTGGGTTGAAGAATGAAAATAAACCAATTTTTATGCATTTTGCCAAATACATTAGAAATTAAAAATAATTTTTATTATTTGTTATTTTCCTTGAGAAACTCTTGGCTTCCTGAGACCATTTCTGCTACAGTAATGGGTAAAGTTAGACATGGTTGGTACACTTTGGGAAGAAGAATAAGAAAGATTGCAAGTTGAAGTCCTACCTATAAAACCCAGTGAGACCCTGCCTTAAAATTTAACAAATAATAATTTGAAAAGGCCTTTATATATATATATATATATATATATATATATATATATATATATACATCATACACATATACATATACATATACATATACAAATATTGGTGAAATATACTTCTAAGGCAGTGGATGTCATGCTACCATGACAATGGGATTGATAAAGTCATATCAGAAATTATATTTCATAGACCTACACATTTCAACATGCATGGAAGGGCACTATTAACGCAGAATTTTTAAACTGAGTAGATACTGGTGAGCTCGCTTGATTAGTCACCCACCCATTTCCTTCTAACTATACTGTTTTTAGAATTCAGAGGGTCTTTACCTTTAGTCGTCCCTCTGTTGATTACTTAGGAACTACTATTCATGTTAGACACTGTTATGCTTTGTGTCTGGGTGCCCCCCCCACCACAGCCTCATCGAGTCATGAGAGCAGGTTTCTGGGGTTTATGACTGATTCATGCTCCATGCTAAGATTATATGTATGAGTGGTACACCCAGTGTGGCCTACATACAATATAAGGTACAGAAAGTCTTCTCATGTGCTCTTCCCTTTTACTATTGTTGCTTTTTATGTTTTCTGCTCCCCTGCATGTCACCTGGCTTTGGAGCCAGCTGATTATGGACTGAAACCTCCACACATGTTAAGCTAAATAAACCTTGGCTTCCTTAACTTTGGGTGTTGGGTGTTTTGTCTCAGCAACAAGAGAAAATAAATTTAACCTAATTTATTTGTGAAATATAGTTGGCTTGCAAACAAAAGAATGACATATTAACATACTTTCTTTTTCCTGAATAACTAATAACAATTTAAAAAATAAATGGAGAGCTAAATTAAAAACATAGCTAATTCTCAGAATTTTTTTCACTAACAACATTGTCTACAAAGCACTATCAAATTTGCAGAATAGTTGCTGATGAATTAGATGCCAAGAATTCTATTGGCTATAGAAGTAAATGTTGGCACCTTCTCTGTGTAGTTTAGGAGTGATAATAATGACCTTCATGGCAAAGTGAACTCATTCTCAAATAATTACCTTTCAGATATGTTGAAGCATAAAAGAGTGTACTATTTTGATGCTATCCTACATATCTTTATCCTATTTGCTATATAGAAATATATGATATATCTGTATCAATACCTACATCTTCTAAATGAATAAGTTATATATACTGCAATAAAATTTTTGTTATAGCTGTTGTAGTAACTGACAAAGTATATTTATACAGAATGAGTAAAGAAATGCAAATGTTATTATAATAGCTTATTTTGTCATTGTATAAACAAATACTTGGAAATAGTTTTATAATTAATTGCACAATTGATTCTAAATTTCATTGGTTTATAAAAATGTAACTAGTAATATGATAAACTTTTCCCTCCAAGGGAGATAAAATGGTATTCTCCTTGTCACTTTTTAAACTCTGAGAAAGAAAACATGAAGATAGATTCCATTTGTATAGATCTCTAAATAGGCATTTGAAGTGACGGCTCTTTGAAATTTTCTAAGATTCTGGGAAGAATTGCACTGGTTTCCATTACTCTCTTGAAGAGGATATAATTTGCACATGTTTAATCTAGCATTATGTTTGCCTAATAGCTACCACAAAATTAAGGTTGCAAAAATTAAAGCAGCTGGGAACATCAACAGGTATGCATAACACTGTACATTCTGTTATTATACTTATTACATTGTCACCAGTATTACTAAAAAAAATCTCTTCTATATTTTAAAAGCTGTTGCTTTATTGTACATTTATGTATTTCTTGTGGGTAATATACATGTGACATTGGGGCATGTGTTTATAATCCAATAGCTCAACCTTACTTAAATAGGGAATTCAAGGGCAAATAATTTATGAGTATGTTTTATGTGTGTGAAATACACAAGATACGTGTTTTAATGATATACTTTTATTGTAGGAGACAGAACAAGGAAATAGAAGCCAAAACTAGGGGTTTAAATAATGTTAAGCAAAGGTTAAATAAAGTTATAAAACAAAAAGGTCTGAGGCATCATATTGGGGAAGAATGGAGTAAGTTCTAATTTAGGTTTAGTGTAGCATAATATTACTGTAAATTAAAAAGGGATGTTAAGCACAAACTTGAATGTTCTGAATGAACATATTGGCAAAAACAAAATAAAACAAAATCTACAAGAGAGGAAAAGAACTGGTAAATGAGCACAAAATAAAAGTCAGAGTGGTTGCATTTTAATGAGAAGTAAGTAGTAGGAGATAGATCCAAACAGGCAGGGCCCAATGATACAGGATCTTACAGGCGTGGAGTTTGGAGAGTTATAAAAAGTTAGTGACTGCATAAAATACATAAAGTGGGTAAGTGAAAGAACTTCTAAGTGTTCACAAAATATTGGGTGGATACAACAGAAAAGCTGTAGGGTATTTTTCTCCTGGGTAATAAGGTTAAAAGTCTTATTTCTCTTTTGAAATACTGTGTCTTTTCCAAAATTCTGTAATACTACATATTTGCTGTATGTTGGATCTCAAATATCTCTCAAAGGCCCATTTATTAAAGACTGAGTCCTCATCTTTGTGCCATTGGGAGATGGTGGAAGCATTTAAGAGGTGGGCTCTAATGGGAGGTGTTAGGTAACTGGGAGTTTTCCTCAAAGATGATTAAACATTGATTTCTTGTTTCTTTTTTTCATTCCTTGCAATGAAGTCAATAGGCACCCTCCATCAGTACATGCTCCTGTCATAACATATTGTGTCAACACAATGAGCCTAAAGTAATAAGACCAATCAGTCAAGGGCTGTAATACCCAAAATGATAAATTAAAATAAAATTCCCTTCCTAACTTGATCTAGCTTAGGTGCTTTCAAGGGAGAATGAAGATGGTATGGGAACTTAGAAGAGCAAGCCTGAACAGGTCATGACAGCCAGGAAGCAAAGCAAGGATCCGCTGGAGAGGAATGGGTGAGGAGCCATGTGAGGACCCAAAGCCAGGCTTCCATGGCACACCCAGGCACATCAAGGATCATGTTTTAATGATTTACGTGTTTCTTAATATAATGAAGTTAAAAAATCAACATGAACAGTCACAATCCATGTCTTGTCAACTTCACATCTCTACACATCTCATTAGCCATATGTGACATACAAATGGAGACAACAGTGAGTTCATAAATCAGCTTACATAATGCAAGCATGCCACATACAGATGGAAATGTAATAATCAAATCTGTTCCCCAAGGTTTCAGCAATCTCAGTGTTTTTCAAAATCCAAGCACAAGTCTTTTTCTGAAATTCTAGGTAAACAATAGGCTGTGAACCTTCATAAAAGAATACAATTACAAAATTCAAAGTATGTTGACATGCATTAACCATTTCTATTCTGAAAGAGAGAAATGAAAACAAATGTGTAGAGGATCGCTGGGACGGCTCTGTTTGCAAGAAGACTATTTGTCTCCATCTTCGCTAAATCTGGTCCCAATTCTAAGTATTGATATGTACAGAGCTGGCCAGGATAATAGTTTATCCTTCAGTTGGCTTTAAGCAATGCAAATGGGTCTAGCCATCGTGCTGATGTGTAGCTTTTGAAGCAATCAGTCAAGGGCTGTGATGCCCTGGTCAGTGATGCCCTGGTTATAACTCCCAGGTAGTATTCGTGAGCTAGGCCAAGTGATACCATGCTTTCCACCAAGACGGAGGTTTGAGAAAGAACCTGTGACATCTCAGGGCATGACGGCCAGACAACAAAGCTGAAGCCCTGAGTAAAAATGCAAAACACTACAAGCATTAGGTTGTATTTTGCCTCATTAGCTATCATCATAGCCTGTGTTTAGTGTTTAGGACTTTGCAGGCCTAAAGCCAGTAGTCTAGTCATCATCATTCAGAGGATGGCAATATGCAATGTAGCATATATGGGTATCTCCTTCTGAAGGTGGTAGCCTTGCTAATTTCATATTATCTTGTTTTGAAATCCTGTATCATTCTTACTGTTTTGTTTGGTGGGGTTTTATCTTGTTTGATTTTGTTGTATCTGATGGCATGGGCAGCTGTTTCAAAGGTGACAATATATATTATAGCCATTTTGGATTCACTGTTATTTTGTTTTGAAGTCCTGTATTGCATTCATTGTTTTATTTTTATTGGTTCTATTCTGTTTCTGTTTTGTTTGTTTTACTATGTCTGAAGGTATGGGCATTGTGGTAACCACAGTTGATTTCCTGTTATCTTGTTTTGAAGTCCTGTGTTACACTGTTTTGTTTTAATTGGCTTTATTTCATTTTATTTTGCTTAGTTTTCATCTCTCTAATAATTTAAAAATTACTTCCTTAAACCATGTTACACAGATTCCTCCAAACTGAAAGGTTACTTCCTGCATATTGCAGAAGTGATTTCAGTGTCCTAATTAGCCAGCTCACAGTATTCAAGTACTTCCCATCATCCTCACAGCCACTCAACCCTGATCACCTCCCCATTTCACAGATTAGCAAAACTGAGGTTCAGCCTGGGGTTGAGGCCTTTTGTTCTGCTAGTCATTGTTCTGACTGGACTTAGAATTTCCTTGGCTCCCTACCACTATGGATTTGTGTTTGTATCCTTATTTGTGCTGTGGGTTGCACTGGAAGTGGTAGATTATAATTTACTTGCTAGAATTCTAATAACTTTCCCTGGGATTTCAAATACAAATTCCTTTGGGCCATAATGAGGCTGGCAGAATGGGCACTGCCTAGAAGTGGACCAAGGCAAACACAAAACCTAGTAGGACAATAATTAGGTTCTGTAGCTCCCCACCCATAAGGGAACACAATGGCAAATATGAATTTCAGAAGGCTTGGCTAACACTGTCTGCTATGGTCTTGCTAGTTTCTTCCCACGTGATCTTTACATCGGACTGTGTCTACTGTCAAACTGGAGTCCAAATTCCAGGCATCTCTATATTCCCACAGTCTTCATTTTCCATAGTTTTACCCACAGTCTTCTTTGGGCCTGTTTCTGGTCTCTACTACTTTCCTTTGAAATCTCAGGGAAGTTTTATAGACCCTAAGACTCTTACATTCTGTATGTCAGTAAAACCAACATCATGTGGGCAGTGCCAAGATCTGCTGCCATCTTCAGCAGCAGCCACATGCCACCGAATCAGGCTGCAGCAGCTTCTGAGCATCTAAATACGTGAGCTCAGTGAAATGAATGCCAGGGGCCAGTTCCCTTGGAGACATTTGTGGAGGCATGCTAAGAGTCTCTTTTCAAATGTACCTTTGCATTCTGAGCCAGTATTTTGTGGGTCCTGCTGACTCATGGGATCCTGTCAAGTTGCTTTTCTTCTCATCCCTGTTCAAAGTACTTGCTTTCTTTATAAGAGTTCTAAATTAGCATCTATATTTGCTTTGGCCTCAAATTTACTTGAGGTTTCTTCTGGGACAAAATTTTTCTGTCCTGGCTCTGTCCTCAATTTTCAAAAATCTGGCTAATTACAGTCAGCAGTAACCATGACACAGACTGAATTTTTGACTGTCTTGAAGCTTCATGTGCCAGATTAATTAGTGCACTGACTTTAATCTCAGTCTTCTGAAGAGTCTAAAGAAAAAGGAAATATATAGACAAATTTTCTGCAAAAGTGTAACACATCTTGTTCTACTACCAGTGATGTCCTTGTTCACAAGTGAAATTTCCCAAGCCTGGCCCTTTCTGTCCACATTTCTATCAATATTTTAGTCTTCTGAACTGTGATCAGAATCACCCATTGTGCTTTACATACTGTATTTTAAGGCTTCCATAACTTGCTCCTCCAAAATTTTCCAAACTCCTCCAGCAAACCAATTCCAAAAGTTCTCAGAAACATGGTCACGCACACTTCTGGCACCAATTTTTGTACTGTCAGATTTCCTATCACTGAACACAATACTCAGCAAGTTTGACTTGGCTCACAGTTACAAAAGATTCAGACCATTGTCACCTTGTTGAAAGACAAAAACTTTGTGGCAGAAAAGCAGTGAAGCAAATATTCATGGCAGTCAAGCCAAGCAGGGAAACCATGCTAAAAAGGAATGGGCCACGGACCATATACGGTACCCAATGTCATGGCTAAATGACATGACTAGGAGTGTTCTTACTAATCTAGATATTTCTTAATCTAATGAACTTGAAAAACTAGGATTAAAGGTCACACCATACAAATAAGTTAGTCAAAAAAATTATGTACTAAGGAGTCAATAAGCACAATTTAGAATAGAATTAAAATCAAATATCTAAGAATAATTTTAACAAAAACTGTATGTACTATAATACACAACATGTTTTTAGATAATTTGAAAGCCTACATAAATGGACGGACGTGCTTTCTTTACAAATTAAAATGCTTTACAAATTTAACTACTCCCCAGATTCCTATATAAAACAATCATCTCACCTTCCAAATGAATTGAGTTCAATGTGACCTACAGGGTCATCACCTTTCTCTTTTTCTCTTGTTCCTATTTTGGAAGCCACATATTAAGGAGTAAAATATTTCAAGCAATAAGCAGCTTAAAGAGTCTGATGTAACTTAAGTGAGAACAGTCTAAGTATAATACTTAAAAAAAATCCTATTTGAATTGTAACTAAAATTGAGAAATATTGTCCTAAATACTTACGTTGCTATGTAATTGTTTAAACTTTGAGAGTTTCCCAATGCTCTCATGTGTTCAGGAGTGGATGTTAAGCGTTTGGAAAGTAATTGGATCATAGGTGTATTATTATTTTCATTGGTTTGATAGATTGATGAGCTCATAGGATGTATTGCTAGGGACTGGGGCCTGGTTGATAGAGGTTTATCACTGGGAGAATGTCTTTGGGTGGTATATCTCCCTCTCTGCTTCTCTCTTCCCTCTCTACTTCCAAGCTGCCATGAGTTGACAAGATTTACTTTACTATACTCTTCTGGTACGATGCTTCTACATTGGATCCAGCCAACCATGGACTGAATCCCCCCAAACCATAAGTCAAATTAAATCTCTCCTCCTTTTTATGATGGGCATTTGGTGTGTTGTCCCAGCAGTGAAAAAGCTAATTTA
Organism: Dolichotis patagonum; assembly: GCA_004027295.1. Taxonomy (NCBI): domain Eukaryota; kingdom Metazoa; phylum Chordata; class Mammalia; order Rodentia; family Caviidae; genus Dolichotis; species Dolichotis patagonum. Next base: position 156,192 of record PVJX010000439.1, read on the forward strand.
TCTGGCTTTCCTTCCTTTCTTCCCTCTCTGATACGTTCTGGTCCTTTGCTTAAGATTTAAACACTTAAAAAGCATGAGCATTGGCTCAAAAAGTAGTATAAAAGGAAACTGTATAAATATCAATTATGAAAAATATAAATATGAATTTGCAAACATGTTTTAGTCATCTATTTTAATTTGAACAAGATTTGGGGGCTCTTTTCTAATGATTGCATTATTTCTATTAATAAAAATATTTAACAGAAAATATAATATTAAATTTTCACAGTTGGGAAAATATTTGTGACACTTGCAAATGACAAAGACATTTATTTGTAACATGCTAATTATTTCTGTTACAATGTAACAAAGGACAAATTCATAGCAAAATATGCAAAAGTGAATAAACAATTCCAAGAAGACCAAAAACAAGCAACACATACATGGAAATTTACTCAGCTACAGTCATTATTGAATAATATTGATTAATATAACAGTGACACACCAGAGTAATTAATGAAAGTTATAGTTCACTAAAAGTGTAATATAGTTGAACTTTCACCCAACGAAAATCATGTAATTGAAATATATAGTGCCAAAATTATTAGACATAAAATTGTGATGCAACTACATTCATATTGGCAAATTTTTTCAAAACACATTGGGCAAATAGATCATGTTAGCTTTCCCAGTGACACACTAGGTCCCCACGTTTACATTTATGTATGAACTCATTAATGATTTAACTTGCTGATGACTAGAGAACCCTCATGATCCACCAAAAGCCACTGCTATGAATCCAGGAGACATTTGTAGAATATTTTAGAACTACTCCATAACATCCACCACTGATTATGAAAAGGCCTAGGTCTATGTCATTATCTGAAACATATTTAGTCAATTAGTAAGAGTTGCCAAAGGCTTGACAGTTTCTTTTTGCTGTACTAAAATGTTGAAGTCTCTAAGACTCAAAGCAAATTCTCAGCTGTAATCCCCTTTCAAAATAAAAATTGATTTACACAGAATATACAATTTCCATTAAGTATACCAATATGATAAGGTAATAATAATTTCCATTGTAAAAGAGTGAAATAGGGAGATAGAAAAGAATCATGCCAAATCAGTATAGTATCACAGCAGTGCAAACATTAAAACCTGACTTCCATGTCCATGATGCAAGGAAAGCTGTGGCTGGACGTGAACTCCAGAAGGCTTGGACAGTCTTTCCTCTATGGACGTGCTGGTAGCAGCTCCCAAGGCCTCTGCATTGGGCCCCCTTTCCTCAGTGGGCCTATGCCTTTCCTCAGTGGTTAATCTCTATTTCTGGCATCTCCTAGTGCCTTCACTGCACCTAAAGTTTCCCTTTCACAGGTTCATGTATTGCTACTTTAAGGCACTTTGCTTGGTCTCCCAGATCTTTCTTTGAAACATGGGTAGAAACCTCCATGACTCCAAAACTCTTGCCTTCTGCATGCATAAAAAAAAAAAATAGGACCATGTGGATGATTCAAGAAGTAGCTGGCTCCCATTGAACCATTGCTACAAAGGCTTATGCATGCCTAAATATCTGAACTTTGGGACATACTGCTCTAGTTTACCATGGTTGAACAGGATAGTTGGGGGCTTTCTTCTGAAAAAGCCTTTCAAACAAGTTGCACTGTTATATCCTTGCACTATAATGAGTGGGTTCTGGTTATTTTTGAGAGTGCCCTCAAAACCTTTTTCTTAGGATCTTCATACAATGAACTTGGTATCTTTTTATTGGTGCTGGTATCTTCCATACTTCTTTCAACCTGACCTCACAAGTGATTTCTCTTGGACTAATATTTAAAATGTTCAAATTTTTATTCTCTGACTTTTGTCCCCAGTTTTCACTGTAAATCTTTTTCCAACAGCCAGCAACATTGATGCCACAACTTTAATTTGGTCTTCTAGTTAGTTCCTCTACCAGATTAATTTAGTGTACCCCAATTAATTTCAGTTTTCTGCAAAGTCTCAGGACATAGACAAATATAACAAATTTTCTACCAGAGTGTAACACCCATGGCTTCTAGTCCAGCTCCCATTGGCATTCTTGTTCTTGTTGACAACTGGAACCTCCTGAGAATGACCTTGACTGTGTGCATTTCTGTCAGCCTCTGGTCTTCTAAACACCTAGCAGAATCCTGTAGCAAGCTGTATTTATAACATTGTAGGTTTCCTGTAATGCTTATTTTCAAATATTTCAAAAGGCTCATAAACTATACTGTCAGGCACAGTCACAACAATAATGCCACTTTTTCAGTTCCAATTTTCTGTATTCATTAGGTTTGCCAAAGTTGGGGCAAATTATCTGACACCAGCAACTTAAAAGACAGTTGTAATTTGGCCTGTGGTTTGGAGATTCACTGCACATTCAGATGGCTCCAATACAGAAATGGCATAGTAGAAGAGGATGTAAGAGGAAATCTGCTCAAGCCATGGAAGTTAGGAAACCGAAAGGAAAGGCAGGAGCCAGGGAGGGCGCTATTACTTCCAAAGGAAAGGTACCCATAACACAACTCTTCTAACCAGGCCTCCCCTCTTAATAGCGCATTTAACTGTGAATACTATAGATCAGTCTACTGAAGATTATAATGTCCCCATGATCCAGTCATCCAAAATCTCCCCCTTTAATCACTCAAGACTTTGGGCGGGCATTGTAGATTCAAACTATAATATCAGTGATAACCGTACATGAACGAAAAGGCTGCTGAGCCCGAGACAATCTGAGAAAGAACTATCCAAGGAAACTGTGCATTCTGTAACCCTGTGGTGGAGTATCATGGGCAAAATTATCTTGATTTATTATAAGAAATAGTTATGATTAAGTCAGGAGATTGAGATTAAAATTTGGTGTTTCAGTTGTGCTACTCTTATAGTCCCCATGTAGGCCAGAAAATTTTGTGAATTTTGGAGATCCAAACTACTTCCATAGGGTGTTTAAATTCTCCTCTCAGACTACCTTGTGAGTTTTGGAATCATGAAATAAAAATAAAATTCAAGTAGGATTAATCAGTATTAGTAAGTAAAGCAAGAAGTGGGTTATAGGAACTAAATGGATAAAACACAGTGACTTTGGTCATCAGTACTTAATGGAATATATTGTCTTAGCCCATATTTCAGTTTATTAGCTTTAGCAATCCACACCATTGATTATTCCTTTCTCAAGGACAATTTTCTCATATTTAAATGTTATATTTTCTAATGTATTGTCTTTGTGTAAAAAGTACATCAATACTTGCCAACATAATATCTAAGTCCTACATTTGAAAAATTTCTCAGATAAGTCCATTTTATCTCTGATTAATCTGGTTTCCCATTAACCTACAACATAGTATTCCAAAATTTAGTGGTTTTAAACAAAGAAATATTTTACTATTGTATATCTCAAGCATATGTGTCATGATTCAACAATTTAGAATTTACTTTGCTCACATAGAATAAATTAAGGTATTATTCAGATGTGAAATGGACTGAGAAGGGAGTAAAGAATAGCTTCATTCACATAGTTGTATCTTTCAGCACACAGTAGGAAAGCTGGTCACTGGTGCAACTGTTTTAATACCTGCATATAGTGTTCTTAGAATAGTTGGGCTTCAAAAATTGTGACCCAGGACTTCACCAAGGGGTTCTAAACTCAGATATTGGAAGCCATCAGATTTTGAAAATGATGTTTTCCACATCGTTTTTGATGAATTAATCACGTAGTCCAGTCCAATTTCAAACAGAAAACTTCATTTTTCAATTAGATGAGTAGAGGCGGTGGCCATCTTTAATTAACCAATTAGTCATATAGATCCACTCATTAAATATTGTAGATTCTATATTTTTGCAGTCTCTTTATCTACCAAATTTATCTCCACTAATTCTTAATTAGATTGTCACTAATTAAGATATATGCCAATCAGAATAACCTTGCTTAAACCATTCTCATAGTTTTTTATTTAATAGGGAAATATTAAATCACACTATCCATTCTATGGTTTTGCTTCTACTGCATTACCCAATACTATTTCTTGAATTGTCATAAATGGCAAACAACTTTCTGAGTTACAGACTGGTTGTGCTACCTCAAGTTCTAAGAAAAAGTAAGTTTCTTTAACTTTACAACTACGTTTATCATTTGAAATGCTGTTCCAGTTGCTTTCTGTTTGAAGTCTTACTGGACATAAAATATTCTAATGTAAATTTAACCATTCTCTTGTTTGTATGCTCTTATTTGTTATAAATATCTCTAGATATTTATATGTACTTGTCTTTACATACTTGTTAAGTTCCTTAAAAGATTTACTATTATGTGTTGGTGTATTTCAATTTCTTGCCACATTTTGTTCCTTTATTGACACCTAAAATTTTTAGTTAGGCAAATATATAACTAATAAATACTTTCTATTAGAAACATCAAGCAGTATATTGTCATGAAGTTAATATATGTTAAAGGAGAGCAAAAGTTAAACATATAAATACTAGAATTTTGTGAAACAATGGAAAAATTTAGACAAGTTGGGCTGAAATATAGGTTTCAGAATATGAGTGAGTATAAACAGAGTTTGGAACTTGTGAAACAGTGAAGCTATATGGAAAAAGAACTAATTTAAGAAAAATCACTTTCTATTCAAGTTGAGTTGTTGACAGGAATCAAATCATTCCTGGAAAGAGATAGACATGTGTGTATTCTATGTACACAATGATGATGACTCAGTGTGATAGGCCATTAGTTTTTAGTTGCAAATGACAACCATGTTTATTCTAAGTAGCTGTGGTCAAAGAGAGTATAGGTCTCTGGGATGAACAGAAATGTCACTGTTTCACTGGAAGTTTAGTCTATCTTCAAGCTTCTGAAATCTCATTTAGCCTACCGGGTCATCTTTTGGTTAGAATATGAAGTTTCTAGTAGATCCAAGTCCACCTCTCTTTATCTGATTAAATCCCCACTTGTGAGATCTCTCTCTCTCTCTCTCTCTCTCTCTCTTACACACACACACACACACAGAGAGAGAGAGAGAGAGAGAGAGAGAGAGAGAGAGAGAGAGAGAGAGAGAGTTCAAACATCATCCTGGAACCCTCTCCTCAGGTGCAATTTAAGGTGCATGATCTTTGTGAGATGAATCAGCAGCTGTTCTACACAGTTTAGTTCAGGTGCCCTCTGTGAATGAATCAATATTGGAAAGAAACAAGACTCTTCATGCTTCTATGAAAAGCACCACAAATTTCATAACAAAATAGTTAGAATAAAAATATAAAATGATAATTCTTACTGGAATTATGTATACTTAAAGAAAGCTTTTCCAAAAAAATAAAATTGAATTTACAGAAAGATAACAACTTATATACCACTATATAGATTGTCTCTATTAACAAACTACTTTTGCTGACCCTAAGTCACAATACTTTAAATCTAATGATTATTTACTTTCCCTCATAATAAAATAAAACTATGTTAAGTATCCTGGCCTAGTGTTTCAGTGTCACAATGGCTTCCTTGACCTGATTCTTGGTTTTTCTCTTGATCATTCCTATTCTATGATTTCCGTTTGCAAGCTCTCTTCATGTTCCCAAACTGATGGTTAGAACATCTGTGTTTATGTCTGTAATCCCTGCTGAATTAAAGGAGAAATTAGAAAAAGTCAAAGAAAGAATTTGTCATCAAAGACATATTCAGGAGTTTTCAAAGCACACTCTTTGTAGAAGTTTATTTGAACTGAATTAATTGACATTCTCCAGGAATTCAGGAAGTCATAATAAAAAATAACATGACAATGGATGTTAAGGAAGCAACTTGAAAAATCATTGTTATATTCTTCAGTTTCTCTAGGACTGAGCACAAAATTTAAAACACGTATTTCAGCAATAAAGAGTTAAAGTTCATTTATTTTTATTACATTTATTAGTATAATTTACATATAAAAATGATCACATTCACCACAGGGACTTTGTACCTGTACAAGATATAACTTGATTCCTCTTTTTTTCCCATTCCCCTTCTTTCCCTTTTTTTAAAAATAAAGATTTGCTTCCATTTTACCCTATTTTCTCATTTTTTCTCTTCTTTTCCCCTTCCCCCTTTCTAGTGCCCCATTACTCTTGAAAGATTTCTTCCTGTTTCATAGCATCAGTTATAAATTTTAGTTCTTATTTGCACTTTTAGTTTCTCACATCAGAGAGACAATGTGGTATTTATACATATGTGTCTGATTTATTTCACTTAAGAGTATGGTCTCAAGGTCCATCTATTTTGTAATGAGTGACTCAAGTTTATCCTTCTTTATGATACTTTATCGTATAAAAACAAAAGTCAAATATGTTTTATCCTTTCATCAGTTGATGGGCATTTGGGTTCTTTCCAAGATTTAGCTACTACAAACTGTGCTGTTATAAATATGGATATGCTTTTATTTCTTCTGGGAAAGATACACAGAAGGGGAGTAGCTGGGTCAAATGAGACCTCTAGTCCTAGTTTTTGAGGAATCTCCACAATGATTTCTACAGCGATTGCACCAGTCTACACTCCCACCAAAATTGCAGAAATGTTTCTTTCCCCCACAGTCTCACCAGCATTAGTTATTCATTAATTTCTCATTAATAGCTACCCTTTCTGGAGTGAGATGGAATCTCGTCACTGTTTAATTTGCATCTTTTAAATGACTACTGATCTTAAACATGTTTTCACATATTTATTTGCTATTTGTACTTCTTCACCTGAGACGTGTATTCATTTTAGGTGCCTGTTTTTAAATTTGGGGCATTTGATTTTTTAAAAATTTTTATATGTTCTAGAGATTAGTTATTTGTCTAAGGAACAATTGGCTAAAATTTTTCCATTCCGTGGGTTGTTTTTTCACTCTGTTGCTTGTTTGTTTTGCTATGCAAAGACTTTTTAATGAGACAAGATTCCAGTTGTTGATATTTGGTAGTATTTCCCATGCAATTGGGATTACATTCGAGAAGTCTTTGCATACAACTGTGTCTTTGAGAGATCTACCTATTCTCTCCTCTAGCAGATTTAGTGTTTCTGTTACAATATTTAGATCTTTGATTTTGGTTTATTGTATGGTGGTAAATATGGGTCTACTTTTAGTCTTTGGCATGTGGAAAGTTGGTTTTCCAGGACCATTTATTAAGGAGGCAGTCTTTCTTCCTGTGAATGTGTTTGTCTCTTTTGTCAAAGATCAGATGGCTGAGTATGTTTGGAATTATTTCTGCATCGTTTAATCAGTTCCAATGATCCTGAGGCTGGTGTTTTTGTTTGTTTGTTTGTTTTGTCATTACCATGCTGTTTTTACCATTTCAGTATCTATAGTATGATTTCAAGTCAAGGATTGTGATGCATCCTGCCTTATCTTTGTTACCCAAAATTGTTATTGCTCTTTCAGGTCTTTTCTGGTTCCAAATGAATTTTTAAAATGTTTTCTCTAGTTCTGCAAGGTATGCTAATGCTATTTTGGTTAGGAATGCATTAAATCAGTATAATAATTATGGGAGTATGGTCATTTTCACTACGTTCGTTCTTTAAATCAAAAAGCAAGATATATTTTTCCATTTTCTGATATTCTCTTCAATTTCCTGTTGCAGAATAGTTTTCAATGTAGATATCTTTTACTTCCTTTGTTAGATCAACTTCTAAATATTTTATTTTTTCCGTGCTATTGTGAAAGATGTGATTTTCTTAATTTCTCTTAGTGTCTTGTTACCTGTGTACAGAAATACTACTGATTTTGAATGTTGATTCTGTATCCTTCCATGCAGTTAAATTTGTTTATTAGATCTAGAAGTGTTTTAGTGGAACTTTTGGATTCTTCTTTGTAGAAAATCATTTCATCTGCAAGTAGTGATAATTTAACTTCTTTCATTTCTATTTTTCCTTTTATTTTTTTCTCTTGTCTGATTGTGTTGGCTAATTTTTTCAGAACTATACTGAATAGCAGTCATAATATGGGCATCCTTGTCTTGTTTCTGATTTTAGAATGAAAGCTTATAGTTTTAACTATTTACTGTGATGATGACTGTTGGCTTATCATAGATGTCTTTTATCAGATTAAGATAAAGACCATCCATTCCATTTTTCTATAGAGTTTTCATCATAAACTGGCATTGGAATTTGTCATATGCTTTCTCTTCATCCATTTAGATGATCATGTGATTTTTTCTCTTTGGTTCTGCTGTTATGGTGCATTGAACTTATTTATTTGCATATGTTGAATCATCCCAGAATTCATGGGATGAATCCTACTTGGTCATGTGCATTATCTTCTTGATGAGTTGTTGCACTGTGTTGGCCAGTATGTTTTGAGGATTTAAATGTCTCTCAGGGAGACTGACCTGCAGTTGTCTTTTATGTTTGGATCTCTCAGGTTTTGATATCAGAGTGATCCTTGATTCTAGAAATGACTTTGGAAGTATTACTTATCTTTTAGTTTTGTTAAAGAGTTTGAGGAGTAATGGTATTAGATCTTCTCTAAATCTCTTGTAGAATTTAGCAGTGAATCCATCAGAACCTAGAATTTTCTTTTTTGGTAATTTTTAATTACATTGTCAATTTCGTGGCTGATACTGGTTTTATATAGAATTTTTATATTCTCTTGATTCAACTTTGGTAATTCGTATGTATCTAGGAAGCACTCCATTTACTCTGTGTTTTCAATCTTATTAGAATAAAGATTCTAGAATTAGGTATTGATCATCTGGATTTCTGCAGGATCCTTTGTGACTCTATCTTTTCCTTTCCTAATTGTACTAATTGGAGTTTTTTCTTCCCTCTTATTTTTTTGATAAGTTTGGCTAAAGTTTTATCAATTTTATTTCATCTTTCAAAGAATCAACTCTGATTCATTGATTAACTGTATTGTTTTCTTACTCTCAATTACATTAATTTCTGCTTTAATCTTTAAACTTTATTCCCTCATATGAGCTATGGGCTTGACTTGTTCTTTTTCTAACAGTTTGAAGTTCAACATTAGGTTATTTGAGCTTGTTCTGTTTTTCCAACATGAAAATTCACCACTCTAACTTTCCATGTTAGGATTATTTCATTGTGTCCTATAAAATTTGTATGCTGTATTGCCATCATTGTTTTAATTGTAGATGTTATTTATTTTCTTCTTTTAATTTCATCTGTGACCCATTGGTTGTTCAGTAGGGTGTTATTTAACTTCTGTGTGTATATAGAGTTTTTGTGGTTTGTTTTGCCATTGACTTCCAATATTATTGCACTATGGCTAGATAATATGTGTAGGATAGCTTGAAATCCTTAGAATTTACTTGAGGATATTCTAGAGTTAGTGTGTAGTCTATTTTGGTGACCATTCCATGTGCACATGAGAAGAATGTGTTTTTTGATGTTGTAGGGTGGAACCTTGTGTAGATATTTACTAAATACATTTGTTCACAGCTTTAGTTCACTTCTGATATATCTTTGTTGATTTTTTATCTAGTTGATCCACACATTTGTGACAGTGGGATATTAGGGTCCCCATTACAATTGTGTTAGTTCTTATTGAATTTTTCATATCCACTAGTATTGGTTTAATAGAGTTGGGTGCACCTGTATTTGGTATATATATGATTATTACCTCATTTTCTGGGTGTTTTCACTTAACAAGTATGCAGTGACCTCTGTCTCTTTGATCTGTCTTGGTTTGAAGTTCACATTGTCTTAAAATAGAATAGCTACCCCCACTTTTCTCTGGATTTCTGTCACATGGAATATTGTTTTCCATCCTTTGACTTTCATTCTATGAATTTATTTCTTAGATGAATATGTTTCTTGTATGCAGCACAGTGCTGGATCTTGTTTCAAGATTCATTTTTCCTGTCTGTTTCTTTTGATTGCTGAATTTAGAAATTTATATTGATGGTGATAACTGATATGTATTGGCTTATCCTTGTTATATTATTTTCCTACTGCTGGTTTCCTGTGTTTCCTCTGTGTTTAATGGTTGGCCTTGCCTAGTGGCTTCTTTTTATTTCTGTTTTTAGAATTATGATCTTTGTCACTTCTTTGTAGAATAACTTTCAGAATACTTTGTACATATGGCCATGAATTTCTTCAGTTGCTTTTTTCATGTATCTCATTTCTACATTAATTTTTAAAGATCATTTTGCAAGATACACCAATCTGGATTGGAAGTTATTTTCTTTCAATAGTTGACATATTTCATTTCAAGCATTCCTTGACTTAAGGTTTTCTGTTGAGAAGTCTGCTATAGTTCCTTTGGGCTTTCATTTGTAGGTGATTTACTTTTTTTCCTCTAAAAGATTTAACATTCTGTTCTTGTGCTGAATTTCTGGAATCTTTACTGTTATATGTCTTGGTGTATATTTATTTTGATCATGGCTAACAGGAATTCTTTATACCTCACTTATCTGCATGCCAAATTCTTTTTCTATTCTTGGGAAGTTTTCTGCTTTTACCTCTGTGAACAAGTTTTTGATGTTGTTTGTACTGACTCTTGCTTTTAGAGTTAAATTTTAAATTTGATGAAAATATCACATCTAAAGTCATACTTTTAAATACTATTTATCATTCTAAAATATTTTATACTCTGGTTACATCAGTTTTATTTTTATTTTTATTAGAGTAATTAAATACAAACTTATTTTCTATTATTGGTAAACTGTTAAGTCTATGATTACAGAATGTTTAAGTGTAAAGTCTAACTATAAACTGTTCACAAATTTGGCAGTTCAAAACCTTGTATGAAAATAAAAGAAAATGTTCCTATAATTGCTGTTTCTCATTCAATTAAGAAATAAAGTGTTTCATGAAACACGACTGGTTTTTAAGTGTATATCTGTGTATGCCAAAAATTGTGGAATTTTTTAATTGTTTGTTATTAATTTAACTAAAAATGGAAAAAATTGGGTTATAAACAGTTACAGGTGTCTTGAAAATACTATAACTTAGTAGAAAAATGTGATAATAACATTGACAGAAATATTTATATATGCTATTCTTTCAAAAAATATACCAAAAATATTCTGGGTAAAGGTGGCCAATTGATATGGGATATATTTGCTGATTGTGTCATTTCCTGGTAAACCTTTTAAAATAATCCAATGATATATTTAAAGTATCTTAATGGCTGCAAAAATCAAAAATATTCTCCTCAGACTTGAATAATCTCCCAGAAAAATCAGCGTTATACTCCTTTGGTCAAGTATTCATAATAATTAACTGTCAAATGCTTATGCAGAAAAAGACATTTGACTTGCAGTATAATGTCATATATTTTGCACATTTATTACTCAAATCATGTTACTCAAATTACTCAAATTTTGTTCAGGAATGGAATGATTTAGAGTCAGTGCTTTTTGCTATAGGGGTTGAGAAGAAGACTTCCTGTAGTTGACTTTTAATGATTAAATTAGTAATAATTCCAGTAAAAATTGACATGTATACAGAAAAAAGTAAAATATTCTATCTGCCAAAGGCTTCCTATAACCAAAAATGGTTCACTTAAATTCATATTTTTCCCATGGAGTAACAATTATTTCTGGATATTTTTTTGCTCCCTTTTGTTTGCGTGTATTTATGACTAAATTAATGGAATTTATACAGAAATATACTGAAAGAAAACAGCACCAGACACGATTCTCAATTCAGCGTTCTGAACCAGTAAGTGGATTGAGTATCAAATATGTTGGATAAAATGGAGCAAGGATTCTTTTACCTCTTTCTCAGAATACAAATGTAAATATGAACATAACCTAAAGAAAAGTATTTAAGGACAATGAAAAGGCAAATTATTACCAGCAAATTGTAAAAGAATATTATAAATAAAAGTTATAACAAATATATAAATTTACCATTATTTTCTTAAATTTTATTATCAGGGCTGGCTTCAACATGACTGGAAAACTAGTAATGGGTATTAGTAATGAAAAATAAATCTTCAATAGATCTGTATTCCTGCTCCATGTAATGGGAGTTTCTTAATGTTTAGAAGGAGTAAGGGCATTGTGTTTGGTTTTTTTCTCTATTTTCTCATTTCTTCATTACCATATATTCCCATGGTGCTGTCATTATAGAGAGTTGCAAGATTCTATCTTTTGAAAGGCAGAAGCCTTCTTTTAAAAATTTTCATTTCTGATTCAAGAGTGTGATATACACAGCAGAAAAATAAAAGCTCCAGCTTTCTAGCCTCAGAACCAATGAATTTAGTCCAGAGAATGAGAAAATATTAGAGAGGCTGTCAAAATAAGGTACTTAGAAAGTAACCATGTTAGTTTGTTCCTAAAATTCTGTGCTTATCCTTGTTCTGTGCATCCATGGATATGATCCTAAACAACCCATCATAGACTTTGAAAACTAAAACAAAACTGCTGTCACTTGAGACCTCTTATCTATGACTGATCTGAAGAGCATGATGGTCACTGACACTTCAACATTCAATAAAAATTACCTGAAAGTGTGATCTACACCCAATCGCTTACTAAACCAAATATCAATAAAATAACTTTATAGACTTTTTTAAAAAGCTCATGTCTTCCTTATGTTATTCAAGAATATTATATCCAGGATAACATTCAAATGATACAGTTCAATAAAACGAAGAAAATTCAGTTAATTTGGCAAAAGATAAGGTGTAGAGGCAAAAGGTAAAATGATTTTGTCATTCTAGAGCAGACTAAGCAATTATTATAAAAATCTTCCAGCAAAAAAGGTTTATATCTTGGTCTAAGTTGAAATGTAGAAATCTCAGCAAAGAAATAGAAGGATGGTTTGACATCTGTTGAAATTACACTACCAATATGTAGTAATTTAAATAAAAATTAATTAGTTACAATTATATCAAAATGGTGATGAATGAAGAATCATAGAATTTGAGAATAAGTCAACTAAACACTATATAACGTTAAAAGAAATATAAAGTTAAAAATATAAAGTTAAAAGAAAAGATTTTTTTAAATCATGAAGTATTCAGAGATCAGTGAGATAATCCTAAGAGTTCTAATATATCACAATTTCAGAAGGAAACAAGAATACATGTAGAAAAAACTAAAAAGCCTAAAATCTTATTGAAAGACATAAATCTACAGATTCAAAAAAATTAGTTTTTAAAATGATTTTTTAAAATCTAGTTGCATCATAGTCAAAATGGTGAAAACAAAACATTTGGAAAATATCTTAGAATCATCTTGAGAAAAATATTACCTCATTCCTGAAAGAAAATGATACAAATGATAGTTGATTTCTTATCAGAAAACTCAGAGGCCAGAAGCAGGTGTATGACTGTATATAAAATGACAAAAGAATGCTAACTCAGAGTTCTATATCTAGATATATTATCTTTCCAGAATGAAGAAACAACAAAGATATTCTAAAATGAAACAAAGCTTGGAGAATTTGTTATCAATGGACATCCTCTCCAATAACTGCTAAAGTAAGGTTTTTAGACAGAAAGGAAGCTGTATCAATGGAAATTTAGAACATCAGGAATGAAAAAAGTAGCAAAAAAGGTACATATCTGGATAAATATAATGACATTCTCTTTCTGTTCTTAGTTTTTAAAAATTGTTTCATTGTTGACAGCAAAGTCTATAAAATTATCTGATAAATTCCATTTATATAAATGTAATATTATACATATGTAGCATATCAGTGGAAAGAAACCTATAAAGTTGTAAGCTTTATATATTTTATTTAAGGTAATGAAATAAATCTAAACACACTGTGAAAGATAGAGCACTATATTACAGTCTAACGAACAACCACTGAGAAGCATCTACAATTATATAATGTCAATAACATCAGGTGTGCTACAAATAGGTTCTGTTAACTACAAGGATGGTAGGAAGGAACAACAGCTGAAATAAGAAACAAGTCAAATGGAGAAATTCCAGGATGATTGGGAAACTCAGAATTTATCTTCCCCAAATGAAATATAACATCAGGTAAATTTTTCAGAAACACCCATTTAGAAAGTCTGAAATTGGTCCAAATCACATAGGAAAATGAGAAGTATTTCCTTAAGAAAATCTGTTGAACCTCAGTAAGAACAGTGCCTAGTCCCACTTCTTTCCAACTGCTTCAACAACTTGGCACAGAAATTGGGCCAGGAAGGACCTGGCATTATTTGGCGGAAAATGCCGGGGTACTGCCAAAGATAGGTCTAGACCACATCCAGCAAGGCTGTGCTTGGTGCTAATATTTGGGTTAGGTAAAGAGCAGATCAACCAGAAAGTCAATAAGGATGTCTGGGGAGTCAGAGTAAAAGCCGTTTCAGCCTACACTCTGCTATTCATACACTTAGGAGATACGAAGAGGGCCTTAGTGTGAAAATTTTACTGGCTGATTGAGACCCCTAGAATGCTTTTTAAAAAGGCCTGTTGCTGCAAACTGCTTGAACTCTGGAGACAATGTTGATAGTCTTTTAGTATAATTTGTACTGAAGGTCTGCATTTCTGTTTTTACTTGAATTGTTCAAATACTAGGTCAATATGTTTTATTTTAAAAATCCATGTCTCTTAATACTTTTATTTAAAACATAAAATTGTTTTTACATAATTTCACAGAATGATTTTTATTGGTTGAGATAGTAAAAATAATCCAATAATCTATGTCAACAATTTTTACTCAGTGTCCTAAATTAACTCCATGTATCAGAAATAAATTACCTAAACTGAGTACATAAAAAGCAATGTGAATGAAAGAGAGAGGAAAACAATTTCACTGATTATTCAGATGGAGTTTGTTAAGCAGAGTATTGACTTTTTCTTTCTGGAAATAGTTGGAGAATTGAAAAGGGCACTAGATTTGATAAACCAATTGTCAGAAATTGGAAAATTTATAATGAAATATCCATTATCAGAAAAGACTAGTCCAAAGGGTTTACCCATGCAAGTAACAAAATGCATTGTTTGCTTCTCTCATGAGACAAGTCAGTCAAATTGTTGGCTTCTTAGTCAACTTCCTCTTATTTAGCTGATAATGAAACAATTTCCTCCCTAGTTCATCTTATACCTGTATTCTGTTATAACTTGAGTCTATTCTGATTACAAATTGAAGTGATTCTTGCTTTTGTGATTCTAAATAACTGATTCTCAAGCTATTGACTCATATTTTGTGTAGGAGAAAAAGGTAAAAGTTGTGACCTTTGGAAACTGACTAGAATTTGAAATTCAGCTTGAATTTATAAATTATGTAACATTTGATTTCTGATCTTCAAATTTTATCCATAAAATGGAAATAACCTGTAGCACTGCTGTGAGAACTAAATATGATAAATTATGCATAGCATATAGTCAAATTCTTGATGGACAAATGGAAACTATAATTAAAATTACAAATATGTGTTGCAACGTGAGGGTTTCAATAGGTATTTATTTATTTATTTATTTATTTAGTACCAGTGTGTCACTTGGCCCTACCACAGCCAAAATTATTATTTTTATTTTTTTGAAAAAAAGATAAAACAAAATTTCATAACAAAAAATAGGAAATGATAGTAGTTAATATATTATATGTTGTTATCTTTAAAGTAGTTCTTCAGAGTACAAGACACAGCTATGAAAATTTCTCCAATCAATATTAGCACAAACCTTCCTTTTTAGCAAACTGAGACACTTTAACAGTATAACTGACTTGCATTTCTTTCCCTTTTCCCTTCTGTCCTTTTCCCTTTCACCCATCTTAGTTCATTTTTCCTTTTGAACCATTTCTTCCCATTTCACATTATCTATTGAACATTTTAGACCTTATTTATTCTTTCAATTTCTCACACTGGGGAGACAATACAGTGTTTCCTTGTGTGAGTCTGATTTATTTCACTTACAAAGATTGACTTCAAGTCAGTTATTTATCTATAAAAATCTCAAGTTTTTACTTCTTTATGACTGCTGCCGAAATTATTATCTTGGCCACACTATTGGTTATCTTGTTAGAAGATGATGGAGTTTGAAGTTCTCTGAAAGTCTCGTTAAAACAACTGGAAGCAGCTACAAAATGAGTACACATTAGTGTAAAAATCACTGCTCAATTTGCTTTGGCACAGTTCTAATATAAAATCCATTTTGCTGTACATCAATTGCAATACTTCATCTATATATTATATACATGTATATACTATAATATTATTAAATATATACTATATACCAAATATATACTTTAATATATATTTCTTAATTACAGTATTAAGGGCATGGTTATATATATTTATATATTTCTTAATTTCCTCACTGTGGTATCAAAGCAGTATTTCAAACGTTATAATAACTTGACCAGTTATTGGTTGAATTTATTAATGATCTATTTGACATTGATGTTAATCTTGAAGTGTCAGTTGTTCCAAAATTGAACCTGGAGCTATAAATCCCAAATTGCATTCTCTGTTTCAGTATGCTTCATCAATTAGCTATTGGTTTGTAGAAAACTTCTGATGTGTGTAACTTTTACAGTAACAAACTGATTTTCTAATGGTAGATATTTAATCCAAAA
This sequence comes from Dolichotis patagonum, assembly GCA_004027295.1. Classification (NCBI taxonomy): domain Eukaryota; kingdom Metazoa; phylum Chordata; class Mammalia; order Rodentia; family Caviidae; genus Dolichotis; species Dolichotis patagonum. Next base: position 172,627 of record PVJX010000439.1, read on the forward strand.
TGGTGCAGTTGTCTGAACTAACCAGAAATGATCTGAGTTGAATGAAATAAAATTGAAGCCAATCAATTGGCAGTTTGAGTCAGCTTTTGGCCTTAGGTTTTGCTATGACAATACATCAGTAAACACACTTTATTGTCAGTCACTTACCTGATTTTTTTTCCTCTAAAGTCAATGTGCAAAGCAAACACAAGTGAGAAATTTGGTTTTAGATACCCCAGGTATATTACACTACTACATGTATTCATAATAATTCAATTGTCTTTCATTGTGAATTATTTATATAGAAACTAAAATAGAAATGTATTTATAAATAAAATATTTTTGTCTCATAAAAATAAAAGTATTTATGATTGACATGGGGTGCTTTGGTTTTTTTCACTCATTTATTCATAGAGGTATAAAGTAATTATTCTGGGCAAAATAGTCAACTAGATGAGATACCATAAAATGCACAGCACAGTTCTTATGTTGAAATATTCATCCATAAAAGAGATATGCAAGTAATACAGTGAAGTCATACATAAAAGAAGAAATAGTAGAATGTGTTATGATAAGAATTTTAATGGAAACATACACAGGAGATGTCTAGAGACAGAGGTCAAGGAAGGATTAATGAAAAGAAGAAACTTGAACACAGACTTAAAATAATGTACAGGGTATCCAGATAAGGGCATGAAAGTGATAAAATGTCGCACAAAAATGGGCAAAATGCATGAACATGGGGAAATGTGAAGCTGCATATCGTATTAGTCAAGTGGTTGTGGTCTTTGTTGCTTTCATTTTGGGGATGATCTGTGTTATTTGGATGATGGAGAATTGTAATTCAAACAATTATGTATAATACTATGGTTTCAAGGTACATCTATTGTCCAATAAAGGACGGAGGTTCTCTCTCTCTCTCTCTCTCTTTCTCTCTTTCTCCCCGTCTCCCTCTCTCCCTCTGCCTTTCTTGCAACAAGCTTAAATTAAAGATCACATTTTCCCTCATATGAGAAACTCAAAATAAAAATAAAGAGCAAAAGAAAAGATAGACAATAGAAATAGGGAGAAAATTGTTTTTATAACTGAAGGGGCTCAGTAGATGGAGACAGAGAAGAAAGGAGTAGGGGATGAAAAATGGGATCAGAGTGTTTTGTGTACATGTACCAATCTGCACTAGGAATGTAAACACTGAGTTTCAAAAACATGTAGGAAAAAAGGCAGAGGATCAAGAGATGGGTGAAGGAGGTGGGGGGAAGAGAAGAGGATAAAAAATGAGTAAGGTGTATCATGTAGACGAACCAGTTTTCCACAAAGAATGCAAACATTGTGTACTGTACATGTGTACTAATAAAATAAACAAATATTATATATAAAGACACTCTTCAGGTTCAAGTTACTTTCTTGATGTTCCGAAAGATTTTAATAAATACATACATATAAAGATACTTATTTTAATATATACATATATAATATATATGTACATACATGGATAATATATATATTAGAAAAAACTCTTCGCATGCCTCCAAATGTCAAGAAAACAAGAACTCAAGAGGTGTGGTTAAACAAAAGACAGAACTGTCTTACTTTTTTCTATCTTTCTTGGATCTTTGCCTCATTTTTCCAAAACACAAAATGGCTTTGTCATATTTTCAACACTATAGCCATTCAGTTTTTTCCATCTCCATAGTCCAAGATGCAGGGGAATGTGATATAGGAAGGCATCAAGAACTCCTTTATTAAATTACTCATCAATTCAGGAAAATTACACATAAAAATGATCCTTTCATTTATCCTTTTTAAAAAATTTTGTCATCACTTCATTTAATTTTATGTTTATTATTTATTATCTCCTACCTGGAGTGTTGTAATAATCTGTACAGAAATCTGTATGACTGCAGTCTCTAAACTTTCTAGCCTGTTTTCATTCTGTAGTTGGAGATATCTTCCTAAAAAATGATGTTGCTTTCTTTCAGTTTATGAATATTAAATATTTCTCTGAAAACTAAGTCCTGTAGAAGATATTGTTTTTTCAAGATAATGTGTGAGCTTTGTCACAAATGAATCTTAATTTACAAATTAAATATGGTAAAACAATCTGAAAGTTCCTACAATCCACTAGAAATCAACTGTACTATAACCCTGCGTCAGAACCTCTTGAGTTTTCCTGGGCCTGCTTACAACTTACTTGAGTTCTCTAAGACATAAGCCCAGGATATATTTTTTCTTATAATATCTATTAAGGCCATCCAATTGACAAGTCTAAAAATAGGAAACATTGATGTAAAAATTAGAATAAAGAAGTTGGCAGAACTTTATTACATTTCCTTCCATAGAGGAGAAAAAGAAACCCAAAATATGAGTTCTTCAGAAATCTAATAGTTGTGACACTCTCCAACAGTTTTCCTGAAGTTTTCAATTTTCTGCCTCATTTCTGGAGCCAAACATGTTCATTGTTGAAAGTTTCTCATGATTATGATAACATTATGTCGCCCCTGATATTTGTGGTAACTCTGAAACCTATTTGTTTTTCTGAATGTTGAAAGTTCTAGCTTTTTAATTGGTTCCATAAAAATATCTGCTCCATTCTAATTAAAAATCTTTATAGTTGAAATATCCAGAATAGCTCTGTTGCCAAACACATAATCACTTCTGATTTCCAGAAGTGGCTCCATGAATCAAATTATAGAGATAGGATTTTAGATTTTGTTATTTGAAGTAATTGTATTTAAAACAGAGATGATGACATTGCTAGTGGGAAATAAGAAAGCTGTCAGTTCTGTGTATTGTATTATTAATATATACTATCCTAAATTACCTGCTGCAGTTATCTATACTAAAGAGCCATTCAAATGCAGAATTTGGTAGACCAAATAGTGTCAGGATAGAAAGTTATAATGCAAATAAGAACTGGGTGTAAACTAGCTACTTCTTACTTCACTGAAGAGTTCATCGGGTAAAAGCTGGCAAGTTCAAGGCTTATAATCCCTTACCATAAGAGACCTATCTGTTATTGACCAACCCCCCAAACTTATAAATTTCCTTGCCACAGACCAAATACTAACAGAATATAGGTTTAAAGTTTGATTCTGGTGCAAATTGGAGCACTGACTCAGAAAAGTTAGCATGTTTAGGCTGGGAATTAAAACAGTCTTGATCTTGTCCCCTTTGGATAGTAATGAAACTCTCTTTTCAATATACGACTAGCTTTTGAGTCCCTATCTGAAGCACCCTCTGTATTTTGGCTTCATTATGCTAAGTGTCTATCAAGAATCAACACTATTCTACCCTATTATGAACCCTAGGCTCAGAATTATAGTTGCATTCTGCATTACTCAACTATGTGAATATTGCACAACTTATTTGTTGGGAAAATTGTGTAGCACCTTTTTTATTTTAAACAGAAAGTTGAAAAATATCCATAGGAATTTAATGTTTAACAAATAATTCAAGACAGAAATAATATGAGTTGATCAGGTTAAATTTATCAATCTTGGTGTAATTGTGAGAAATTCTGAATTACACTATAGCCCATAACTAGCAGCTATAAATTAATAGATGGTATGAAAATGCATCCTTTGCTCTATTCTTTGAGTGGTATTTAGGACAATATAAGCTATTTTAAGCACTGAGATGAAAACAGACTTTTTCAGATGTATTGTGGAGGGATGAATAAAACGCTAGAGAATATTGGAATGTCTGGGTGATTTGCACTGTGACACTTATTTATAACCACATATAAATGCCATGTATAACCACTGTACCTTCCTTCCTGATTCAGACTCCACTGCCTTTGTATCTTGATAAGGAGATCACATTCCAGTTAACTCCCCTGATGACGGTTCTTCCGCAATGGTAGGTTTTGCAGAACTATGCTGCCTATCAGATAAAAAGAGTTGTGTTACCAAAATTCTGAACAGCAGAACTGGAAATTAAAACAGCACTCTTAGGAAAAAAATTAAGTGAGACCTAAACATCCTTACTTGTTTAGTACAATTTAAAGACAAAATTCTGAGCAGATGTATAGAAATTTGTTTTAAAAATTTTTCTTTTTATTCTAAAGAGAATGAAACAAAAGAAAGCAAAATAGAACAAAGCAGAGCAGAACAAAACAATGAAAGCAACACAGGATTTCAATACAGGACAACAGGAAATCAACAGTGGGTAATATAATGTCTCTTGTTTTCTTCGAAATTGCTGTCCATATCTTCACATGCAATGAATTCAAATAAGACAAAATAGTATAAAACCTATCAAAACAAAAGAATGAAAACAATACAGGTCTTCAAAACCAGACAATAGGAAAATCAACAATGGCTACAATAATGTCTCTTCTTCTCTTCAAAATAGCTGTCTATACCTTCACAAATATTGAAATTAAACAATATAAAACAGACCAAAATGAATCAAAACAAAGAATGAAAATATTACTGGATTTCATGAGATGATAGGGAATCAGCAATGGCTAAAATAATATACATTTTCTTCAAAGTAGCTGTTCAGATTATCACACAGAATAGAATCAATTCTTTTAAACTCTTTAGGAAAAGTTCTAGGCATTTATAAGCCTATACATGTACATTTATCCTTTCTATATTAGAGGGAAAAACAAAACCAAAACACAACCAATTATGAGAAAAACAAGAAACAAAAGAGACAAATACATAACATTAACAAAGAGCCCAAAACAATGACTATACAGGCTTTCAAAACAAGGTGGTAGGAACATAACTAAGGTGGTTATTTTGCATAATTATCTTCAAAAGAGTTCCTTAGATTACCAGCTAAAAACATGCAAAATTATTCTTATCCTATGAATTTAACTGTTTTGTCCCAAGAACTAGTAGAATTAATATCACATTGGGATAGAAATTTGAAGGGAAGCGTTGCACTAGAAGCATTTGTTCCCACTTTCATTCTCTAGTTCTTTGTCACTGCCTTATTTCAGAGAAAACAATTTACCATCTTGACAACATTGGTAGATTTGGACTGGAAACAGAAAATGGCATACAGTTTAGATTCACAAGTAGAGACCATTTGTGACAGAGTAAGATGAATGCCAGAATTATTCAGGTACCCACCTCTTTGGGAAGTTACTAGAAAATGCCTTGAATACATAGGCGTGTGTTGCTCAAAGCAAAAGAGCAGCAACTCCTTCACCAATTTGCTCATCTCTAGCGATGCAAATTAGATTATACATTCGACTTAGCTCTTTGAAATTTTGAGACATGGTATGCAATATTGAGTGTTCTGCAGAGATCCTTTACTACGTTGTCACTCAGACAGCCAATTTTGAAAGAGGACAAAAATAGAAACATTCTCTTCAGGTGACACTATAACTGCCTCCAAACTGAAGTCAAACATTTGGGAGAAAATAAACAGTTTTATTGGTAACAAACTGCCAAATTGGAAAATGGGGACTCGTCCTAAGAAACCATCTCAGACTTAGCAGACGTTGACTTTTATAGGAATTTGGGGGAAAACATATCAGACAGGTAAGTTTTAGGACAGTTAAAGTTGGGATGTTTTACTTTTCTGATGTATGATCTGCTATTAGCTGAGGTCATCAGAAGTTCTGGGTTCCACAAATCTAAAGAAAATGTACTGATTAGAAAGTTTTATATCTGTGGTCTTTTTAGTTTCCTGTCCAAGGAATAGTCAACTCTTAATCATTAGAATTCAAAAGGTATTTTTCATCAGTGAACAGAGGAAGAGAGTGAAAATCTACTGTTCCCTGGAGAACCCAGATGACTGTGGAAAGGCCACTTTTATTGGACAAGATAGTGAAATTCAGCTTTCATAGAAAAGGAGTTTTAATGAATTATGTGGACTTGATCAGAGGTTTCATCTACAATAAAGCTAGCGGGGCACTAATAATACATTATTCAGTAACATGACCTTCAAAATTAATGATTTCTAAACTTGTCTATGGTAACTACAACTGTTCATTTAGTTTTTCCTCAGTCACAGTATATGTTGTTGTACAAACTATTTTTCTACTCTTTTAACACTTTAATAAACCCAATGATATGGGGAGTTTACATGGTAGATAGAAATGAAGCCAGGATCCTCTAGACAAATGGCAATATTTCCCAGGAAAATATTACTTCTACAAATAACTACTATCCTGATTTTCTATTTCGCCTGTGTAAAATTAAGTTCCTTATAGGAATACCAATTGATCCAAGGTACTTTTCATGAAATAGAGATTGTATGATCTACAAAACCTTAAAGTTGGATAAGCAGAGCTATATTTTGGTGGATAGAAGTTGCACACATGCAATTGATGTCTTAGCTTTTTCTATGTGCTCTTTATTTTCCTTTCCTATTTCCTTAAACAGTTATTATGGCTTTATGGGAGAGTTTGTCTTAGTAAGTTGCTCAAGAAATAAAAAATAATAATTCTAACCTTATTTATAAATGGTTACAAGAAATATATTAGTGGCAGTTACAATTGGACTCTATTGAAAACTTGAATATGTATTTATACAGGTCTATCTCTGAGGAGCATGTAATAAAGGATTATTCCAAGTAGTATATCTGATCTGCTTTGGAAATGCAAAGAGAAATGGATAGATATGAAGATATACATCATCTTGTGAGAAATGACTAGCTTGGAAACTTATTAAAAGAGATTTTGTTATGAAGTTTGTGGGTGTATTTTTAGGAAGCATAGATTGTAAAGTGGTATTGGTGTTTCTTATTAAATGGCTTCCAGTGCAGAAAAAAGATCTCAATAATCAGACAGAAAAAATTGCCTATAATTTGGGTGTTACCAAGTCAGTTTTTCCATACACTCTAGTGCCTGCTCTATTAATCATGGGAAGAAGGCCTTGGCAGGCAGAAGAGTTACACATCACCTCAATAAGTCGACTTCTGACCTATCTGCATTCACTGCTAAATGTCAGAGCTGTTAACACAGAGACAAATGCTGAGACCATGATTGGACTTTGTCTGAATGCATTTTGTGCTGTTATAAGAAAATACCTGGGAATGGATAAATAATAAAGAGTAGAAATTTATTTTTACCATTTCTGGAGGCTGAGAAATTTAAGATCAAAGGACCAACATGTTCTGTTGTTTGATGAGACCTTTTCTGTGCCTCTAAGAAATGCTGTGTTGCCACCCCTTTGTGGGGAAGGAACAACATATCCTTACCTGGTCAAAGGCACCTAGTGAACAGAACACCCTGTAAAGCCTTTTTTAAAAGGCCTTAGTGCCATTCAAAAGGGAGGAATTCTCATGGCCTAATCACTTCTTAAATCTGCCAATGCTTAGCACTGTACAACTGATTATTAAGTTTCAATACCTGAATTTTGGAGAGGAAAAATATCAAACCATAGCAAATTTATTTTGAGTAGTTCCACTTTGCTACATGTAGTCAGATAGATTTGAATGTTTCCTTCCATGGACAAGGTAATAAGGTTTTTCTTTACAAAAATACACATGTATAACATGTGAATTGATTACTGTCTTTAGTTTTTACCAATATTTCTATCAGAATATTTTCACTTTCACTGCCAAAATATTCTAAGATACATGACTTGTGACTAAGGATTTTATTTAGTGCAAAACAATACATATGGGAGAATCATTTGGGACCTCTTCTCTCTCCCAGACAGAAGCTTTCTTTCTCTTAATAAATATATTCTGCTCTTTTAAAAAAGAATACAACATGTCCATGCACAATAATTTATTGCTCTTAACAATCTTTTCTTTTTCTTTTTTAAATTTTATTTTCAAAAGAATAAAACCAAGCAAAATAAAACAGAATGAAGCCAATCAAAACAAGACAGTGTGACACAAGATTTCAAAACAAGATAATAGGAAATCAACAAAAGCAATTTTTCTATAAAAAGGAAAATGGTAAGGTTATGTGACATTTGAATGCATTCAGAGAGTCAGAGAAACACAAGTTCTGTAGGGTTACAATACTGTCTTAAAGGTAACCACTAATAAATACCTAGTGTAGGGCTGCTTATTTAGCTCAGTGGCATAAGCACCTGCCTGGCAAGCACGAGGTCCTGAGTTTGATCCCAGGTAATAAATAAATAAATACATAAATAAATAAAGTACTTTCTAACGAGCTCAGAACCTGGCTTCAGTAACTGTAAATGGAACTTGGAGAGATTTAGCGTCTCGTTGTTGCTAAGCACCAGTTGCAATTGGTTACCTCCCCTCCATGAAATCTAACACAGATTAGTTATCAAGGAAATCAACAGTATATCTAATTTACTGGGTCTCGAGTATTCCACATTGCCTGATGAGATTCCTCCTATTACTGAATCAATGGGTCATCATAATGACAGGAATGTTATTGAATATCAGTTATAAAGTGTTGTAGTTACAAAAAGACAAAGAATGAGGATACCTAAATTTCAAAGATATATTTTGGGATATATTTTAGTATTGGAGGCTTAAGTAGGAAAAGCAAATAAACCATATAGCATTTCAATAAAAAAAGGCTAAAAAAGAGTATTGCAAATGAATGTACTTTGTAAGAAATGTTTATACATTTTATATTTTTGCACATCTTATATTGCATGAGGGAAAGCTTTATTATGTTAGTTTAAAGCACAATGTTTTTTTCCATTGTTGATGATGAAGTTAAATATAGATAGAAACCGTGCTATACTGCATCAGATCTTATTAACTGGTCAGATTGGTTTCTTAAAATAGGAATTTGTGAGGGTGAAATATTGTACTTCTTAAAATTTATAAGAAAAGATATGTATTTCTGCTCATTGTTTAAGAGAGTTTGGCCCATGCAAGACTCTGCTGCCCTCTGATAGCGAGACAAATATTTGGTATTATTTGGCTTCATTTTATTGACAAATCCAGGTGTGTTATTTACTAAAAATTTAATATAAAACATTGTACTTTATGAAAATTGTTCCTATATATTTTTGTATTAGCATCATCAAAAACCAACCATGTTAATATATCAGTACTGCTTACTTAAAATTCATATCCATAAACTTTAAATCCTTGCCTTTATAAGGTCTTATGATGCATATTAATATTGGTAACTATAACTTAGTGTGCTAAAAAATCATATTGTCAACCTATATATAACTTCCTAATAAAAATATTCATTAAAATACATAGTTGTTTAATCCAGAAGTGATTATATAATTATTGGTACTTTCAAATCACCACATACTTAAATTTGTTAATAATTACTTTATTTCTAAAATACTATGCACAGTAAATCACAGCATTTTTAGTTGAGTCGCAGTTGCCCTCCAGTGTAAATGATAACAGTGCTACGTTCTCAATTATAACATGTGGGAACTGAATTGTAGGTGCATTAAATCACCTAGATAACAAAAGGACCTGAATTCACACACACAAAAAAAGAAACTAGATTTTATTCCATTGCTGTGTCTGTACCCTACAGAAACAAGGAAGATAGTAAAATGACTAGAATATTGAAAAGAAATGGAAAACAAAAAAAATTTCCCTATTTTGGTTATTTTTGCAATGTTTTGTGTCGGAGTAAAGTGTTAGTGTCAACCAAATAACAGCTTCAATTTGAAACTTTGAAATATAGTTATTCAAGGACTGTTGCCAGTATTTTGAACTTTAGTATTTTGAGAATGTACAGTACTGTAATGAGTTTAGTTTTCCATAGTATAAACACCCTTCCTTGGTCAAGCAATATAAAGAATAGTATTTCCACATTTCTTGTAGGTTAGCTCCAGCATATATTTTCTTCTCATTACAGAAATGCAGAGGCAGTGAGTGAAATCTTTGCTTTTACAAATCCTGCCAGTGGAATGCAGAAATTCTATGTGGCCATGGTGAAGTTTTAGTTGTGAACTCCCCTGCTTTGAAATTTTAGACTAGAGTATATCTTTTGGTGCCTAGGTTAGGAACCTAATACCCTCATTATTTCTGCATTTATTAAACTATGTCTTTTGTTCCATTTGTGAACCAAGCAGTTGGCTTTGATAAAAGTTGATCCACATTCAGGGAGCCTCTCTGATCTTGGCTTTCTATATGATTCATCCCAGGGCACCCTAGCAGGTTTTAGATAATACTTTTAACTGGTTTTCTTTCTCTTTTTTTTCTTTTAGCTTGGCTATTTTCATTTACATACCTGAAACTTTTGCTTTTTCTATTTCTGGTACTGAAAGCGATTTTGTATGATAAATGCTTTGCAGAATTTTTGTGAATTAATGCCTTTGTTTTGAATACACCTTAACAATATCTTAGAAATATGTACATTTTTATATGCAAGCATAGGCAAGTGTGTCTATGCTTTAGTGACTGTGTATCTGTGTGAATCAAAAAAGAATTTGTTAATGTTACTAATGTTATAATGGTTTTTACAGATTCATTACTGGGCTACAGCTAATTGCCTCTGCATTACAATGTAGTGATGTGGACTTGACTGCAGTGTTTAGGTGGAGGGAAGTCTTCTGCAGTGGTGAAGGTTTTTTCTTTTAAAACAGAAATACTGTGTTATAATGCATCTATGGTTACCCAAACAAGGACAGAAAAACAATGACTCATACATGTATATTTTCATTTAAAAAAGCGTTAACTGAAGCACCCAGTTTATTGTAGCGTTCCATACATAAAGATTCTTGGCACTAAAAAAATATGTTTTAAATATAATATAAATCACAGTGTTAATTTGGTATTTTGAAGATGTTCTATTCATCTCAGATTGTTATTTACTGCTATTAATGAGTTTTAGGTAAGGATATCCAGTTGTGCCTCCCCACATATTTAAATCAGCCTTCTCTATCTAGAACTACTAGGCATTCCACCAAAGTTCCTACCTATGTGAGACAGACTGAATTTCCTCCTCAGAATTTTGTCAGCATTCCATTTTTCCAATCATTTGTGGGCAGTTTTCATACTTTTCAGGTCTTTGTAAGCACCTTGACCCCAGATGTCCTACATGCAAGCCCTGGATACTTCTTAGGGGAAGAGTACAGCTGATTTCTCAAGTACCCTTGACAATCTAAACACAAGTGTTCTGTTCTATGTGGCACCTCCTGAACTCCCTTCATTGGCGTTGGCAAAAAATGATCTAAGCACAGTTTTCTCAGACATACATGCAGAAGGGAGATATAAAAATATTCTGGTCTGATAGGAGGCTCAGAGGAGTGCATTATAGCCTCTCTGGGGTCTTCATTGCAGTAGTCCTAAGCACATGTTTGCCTTTGTCTGCTCTTAGTCAGTGAGTGAACATAACAGAGGTACTAGGGCAGTTCTATTCCAGTGAAATGTAGGTCTGCTCCAATGCAAAGCTTTGTTTTGAGAGAACTGAACAGTTCAGCTGCATTGCTCTTGGTGTTGTGCTGTAGTACGGAGCTCTGCCTTCCAAAATCCTCGTTCCATTACTCTCTTTACACAGAACTTATATTTGTAAGTTAGATTGAAGGTTCCTTCCACTTTTGCCTGCTGTTCTTCCACCACTGTCCATCTTTGATCTCATCTTCTGCTTCTCAAGAGAACTAAAACTAATGTAAGTAGTAACTAGACTGGTTTAAGAAAACAAATGTTAAGATGAAGGCTTTGCATTAGTTAGCTTTCTATGCTGGTGAACGGTACAGCATCTCGAGTGGTATATTGTGGCATAGATAATTCCTGGCTGATAGAGAACTACACACTTACTAAATATTTCTCTGATTAAGACCTTGGAAAACATCCTGGCAGAGAGAAATTCCTTAAGTTTAGTTTAGCTGATTTAGTTATATTCTAAGAGAATCTAGGAACTATGATTTTGAAAAGGGAATTATTGGTTACCAGCAATTAGTTTTTAAAAGTGGAAGAGGAATAATAAAAATCAAGTATAATTAAAATTTAAGTGTTGTACACAAAGATACTCTGGTAGCTTACCAAAGGGCCCTAATCTCTCCAGTAAAAGTGGAGCAGCACACAGAAGATCTAGTGCAGTCATAGAGCTCCAGAGATACTTGCACGCTCCTAGAGGCAGTTCTGAGCACTGGAACACTTGAAATTGGGGTGCAAACTTCTGGGAATGCATACTTGAGAACAAAATATGGAGACTTCTGAAATGTCAGCATTTACATATTGATAGGTTTCTTTTTCCTCATTAGAGCAGTAGTTCTGGTTTTGAGGAGGCTAAAAAGCTTCTCCGCAAGGTGGCATGACTTCTCAGTAATTTCCCCTCTACCTTTGTTGACATTCAAGTTTATAATTAAGATTAAATCCAAGCATGTCATGGCTTGAAGAATGCAGAACCTGATCAAGAGATGATATTGTACAATAGAGACAATGCAAAGTCTTAGCTAGAATCTATCAGAAAGGGACAACAGTGTTATATTGGAATTGGACTTTTAGGGTTTTTGATGAAGGGGACTAAAAATGTAAGACTATGTAAAAATTCATTGATTTAGAAACTTTCTCTAGATATGGAATAAAAACTTATATTGCAAGAAACTCAGAGACCAGATCACTTTCACTGCCAAAGCGGCCCTAATGAACATCGGAAAATGATAACTGAAGCTAAATCTTCAATATAGCTCTATTGCTGTAAATATATATATATATATATATATATATATAAAACCCTTGTTTACTGTAGAGAGCCATGTTTTCCCCCATAAGGTCCAGCAGTTCATCTCAGCATGATGGATATTTATTATGAATATACATTTACCTTTTCTGCTTTCAAAGCATTAAAATGACTATTCAGGTGATTATGAAATACCTGATCCATAGACACAGAACTCCATGCAATGTAACATTTGGCCAGAAACTTCACTTTACCGTAACAGTGGGCTTGGGATTCACTGATTTTGTCAGAGAGCAGTTACACGGCCTTCAAAGGGCATGGATAAATGTGTAGTTGGAGCAACACTGAAAGGGCAGGGTGCTACCCTGCAGCATTTGTGTGTGCAGTAGAGCAGAGTGTTGCATGTCCCCAGTAGTGCCAGAATTTTAAATGGCCAACAGATGTGAAAGGGAGTCACTACCATTGTAAGAGTAATCAACTTTGATATCAATAGGGATTCATACTACTTTTATAAAATACAGCAAAGAAAAATTCATGTGGAAACCTGGTAGAAAGATACACTTGGGTGTGATGAACAGGCCTAGTCATGAACCCTAACCTGATAAAAGACTAATTAACAAAAGCTCAAAACCTCAAGAATGAATCTTCGAATGATTTCATTTTCTGAAGAACAAGTGAGAAACAAGGTCTCATAAAATATTTTCATGTTTCTCAACTTCAGAACTTTCTGAGTAGCTTACTGCAGATCTTGGTAAAGATTGTGACTAACCAATGTGCATTGGCCTGTGGAGATTATGTGCTGCTGTTGAGCTGCTTGCTTATATTGTCTTGTGACAAACTTGGAGGTTACATTCCTATCTCTGCTTGAATCATCTGATACAATTCTGGGTGGGAAAGAGAACATTTTCTATGCTACAAAATGAAATCCTGCCTTCTATTTTTTTTCACTGTTGTATTTCCTTTTATAAATCTTGAGTTCTGAATGTTTCCATAATTTCCTTGTCGTCTTTGCCCTAATAAATGTCTTGCAAGTCTAACCTTGTCACCCAATGTACTCTTCCATGGACCCAAAGGAACTCAGTGTAAACTTCATGGGGCTTCTTAAGATACCCCAAGATGTTGTCTCATGTGCACTACTGGCATTCAGGAAACATGTCTTAAATGAACATTTATTGCAATTCACATCAAGACCAAATCTAGCCACAAATTTTTATTTCTATTTGTCCCATGCTTTAACCATTCAGGGCTTGTAAAACAAAATGTCATCAACTGAGAAGCTTATAAAAGATAGTAAATTATTTATCACATCTATGAAACCTGAGAAGTATAAGATCAGGGAAATGGAAGAGTCTATGGTTGGTGAAAATTTATTGTCTGGCTCACAGGTGATATATCTTCATGTGGTGAATGAGAGAAATGAGTGCCCTTTGGTCAGTCTTGGAAAGGTACTCATGAGTGGTCTTTTCTCATGAGCTAACAATCTTCCCAAAGGCAATACCTTCTAATATTGTCCATTGGGAGTCAGGATTTCAGCATAAGAACTATAAGAAGACACCAAGATTCAGACTATGTTAATCTATTTCTATCTTTGGTACTATGTGAGTATAGCTAGCTGATATCCTGTGTTGGACAGAGGAAAGACTAGAATTAGTTTAGCCATTATGGAAAACAATTTGAAAGTTTCCCAACATACTAAAAATAGAGCAATAGTATATGAGCCTGCAATCCCAATACTGGGTATATAACCAAAGGAAAGGACACCAGTATCTGTCAAAAAGGCATGAGCGCCCATATTTATGGTAGCCCTGTTCACAACAGCCAACGTGGAATCAACGTAAGTGTCTACGGACAGAAAAATTGTTCAAGAAAATGTGGAGCATATACACGTAGAGTACTTTGATCCATTAAAAAGAGTGAAATACTGCCATTTTCAGTAATGTGCATGGAAAGATTGGATTCAGTTTTAAGAAGGAGTAAAAATAGCAGTTGACTCTGTAATTCTATCTTGTGAGAGGGCAAAAGGAGTTTTTCCCATGTCATATGTCTCTTTATTATCTAGACACACAATAGAGAAATATTTTCTTTTCAAAGAAATTTTCACATTACTATTTCAGCATAGAAAGATTTTTAAAGGTGGGCATTTGTTCACTCATATTATCAAGGGAAAAGGGAAAGAGGGAAATCCAGCCCCCAAAATTCAGTCAAGAGTAGTGTTGTTGCTAAGCAGGTGATGTTGACTGTCTAACATGATCATGGGGTACATTATACTTGGGAGCTTGTGATCTGCTCTGGGAATTACTGATAGATATGTGGACTGCACAGATTGTAGGCTGCTCTTTAAGCTAAGCAAGTTTTGATTAGTATCTCAAAAATGTTGTCAGTGTTGGTTGTTCATTTAGTTTTCTTAGGGTGTTTTAAAAATTTTGGGCCCCTAAAACATGAGATTATAATAATTAAACATTAGCTTGTCTGGATGGAGTCTAAATATTGGTATTTGTAAAAACCACTTTGATATTTCCAAGTGAAAGAAGGAAAGAGAGAACTGATTATTACTTCTTTTTTTAAATTAATAGAAAATTGTGTCCCCTTGAACTGTTTGCTGAGGTGACAGTAGTAATTACATTATGCTAGAAAGGGGCCTGAGACACTTCACTGTCACACTGCTTCTTGATTGACTAAATCAAATTATACCTTCATTTTTATCTAAGCACCAATGATACACTGCTTAACTGGCTGCATCCCAACTTTGATGTTTATCCTGCTGTAACTTTGCTAGGATTTTCCACACAAATGACAACTATTGCAAGTTGTAGGTGTTATAAATTTCGTTTTAAATCATAACCTCAAGGGAAGAGAGATGTTAACTATTATTGTTAATTTTTAATGAAAGAAAATATTAGATTGTATCAAAACCACGTGCAAAACAAAACCTGGCCAAATAGTAGGTTGATGCTTAGAGATTAGGCCATAGAACCCTTTGCTCTCCGTTCTGCTGCTAAGTCACTGAGGCATGCTGCTAGTATATGACTTTGATGCCAGCTGCAGCCTTTGGATTAATCCTTAACCTTAGTTCTTTAAGGCTTAATGAACTGCAACATACCAATTCCCATATGTCCTGTTTCCCATAGTGATGGGTTAGTTATTCCTTCATCATTTCTGCTAGTATCATCAGTGTCAAATGGGGTCGATAAAAGCATCAGCATTTGGACAGTTCATGTCCCATCGGTCAGCTAGTGCCCACATGCTGAGAATCAAGCGGTGCAATACTCCATGGACGTCCCCAAGACATCAGGATTAGGCTGCAATGACACGTCTCTCTGATGGAGTGAAACAGTAATTTTTAATTTGCTACATTCCATTGTTGAGTAGTTCAGTCATTTCATAGAGACTTCTGGTAACAATTAATACAGCCATAAAAAGAGGGAAAATAACACAGGAAAACATGCACACAAATTGAAAGCAGATATCTGAATGCTGTTATTCCACAAACTTAGATGAACCACATGTCTGTCTGGAAACTTGTAACTAACATTCATCAGTGATGTTATCATATAAAGTGTGGTAGGGAAATCATAATGAAGCCTCTTTGTACATTCTGGAACTAACATCTATGTGCAGATAATTAAGAGAACAATAAAAACACAAAATGAACATACACAGGGGAAGGTAGGAAGAAAGTGAACATCCAAAAGTGTCGTATTGTGGAAATCTTGGGGGAAATAAAGCTTTATGTGATACTGGCAAACAGCTCTGCTGCTGGAACCAGAAGTTAAAGTCCTTCAGCTTGGAAATGCTTTCAGTTAATAAGGATGTGTGGATGGAATTAAGCTCACACTCCCATTATTGTAGTCAGAATTATGTTCCTTATTTCCATACACTATCCTGGAAATAGTTTTACAAATCCTTTTATAAGAATGCTTTCAAATGGTAGCTTCAAATGATATTAAAATAGACTTTCTTCCTATTGCTTATGGTGGAATTGTTTTAAAATTATAAAGGTTTTGATATGTATCAGGGACAACCCAGTGTTTTTTAAGAGACCAAATCTCAGTTTTTGACCCAAAATAAAACTTTAGAATACTACAGAGGTTATTCATTAGTGATGAGTACAATAGGCAGTGTCTTTACAAATTGAAAACCTTCCTGTTTTATGTATATGTGTTGAAATATTATTTGCAATCATACATGTAAAGCTAGATATGGTATAAATGATTTAAATGTTTTGTTTCTATACTTCACATATATTGCAGCAGGCTTTGGGAAAAAGCAAGTCTCAGATTTCAGGCACAATTAAGAACACATGTAGATTTCAGTGTACAATTCACTGTACTTTGCTTTCTTTATAACAGGCTAAATTTTAAAATCAATATGTTTATATTATCAATCTTTTGTGCATATGAGTAAACATTTTTTTTTGTGTGTGTATATGCGGTTGTGTGTGATGGGGAGAGGGGAGTTCCGATCTGTTTTAAGGAGTCATTGATATGTCTAAAAATTAGATCAAATAAAACTAAAATATATGATGATTTTATAGATGATTTAAAAAAATTATAAAGTTTCAGCACAATGGAATTTCTGTACACAGATTATAAATACTGTCTCAAAAATGTGAGAAACTTGACTAAACTTATTGAATAATACAGTCACACAGATTCCTGTCACAAATTTTAAAACAGTTCACATGTTTACTTATCTTTGAGATATTGTTAAAAATGAATAATAATAATAATAATAATAATACTTGCAGTAGTGGAATGATAGTAAATGAAAATCATAACATAAACATTTAGATCTCTTTCGGTAAAGTACACAATCAAAATAGTCAACTAACAAAACAAATTTAAATCAAACATATTATCCCTGTAATAATTCTTCCTTGATCTTTGTTTTAAACTGTCTGTTTATTCATAAAAAGCTGTTTTCTATATCATCATAAGAAATACACTATTTGTCACTAACACATCTTACTTGACATCAAACAGAAGTTTCAGTGTACTGGGACACACAGTGAACCTCCACATATACATATTAGCAGAATATCTTCTTATATCTTTTTGAATAAAATTTCAGGATGTTAGAAATTAAAGGGCCATAAAATAATTTGAATTAGTTAAAAAGAAGCAAAGTTAGTAGCCAAATAAGAAAGGAGCACAAATTGACAGAAGCAGCAGTATTGCTTCCTGTAAACCCTGTGCTAAAATTGTTCCCCACCCTTCTTCTGGGAGGATTGGATGATCTTGCACCTATTATTTGTCATGGTTGATAACTCTAGAGGGAGGAAAGCAAAGCTTCACAAATGGCAAATCTGTGACAAAAAATAAAGTGTTTTTAGTCCATGTGAGGTACATGTTCTTTTTCCCTCATGTTTATATCACACAGTCTCTTAGTACTTTCCCTGGCAAATATTCTCTGGAACATAAGTTCTTTCAAACTTCCAGATATTAAAAGTCCCATAAATCCTTGATATTTTAAAAATGCACTTAGTTTGTTTGACTCAAAAACCTTCAGTGTGAATTTTAGAAATAAACAAAATGTTTGTTGTGTGTGTGTGTGTGAGAGAGAGAGAGAGAGAGAAGAGAAGAGACAGAGACAGAGACAGAGAGACAGAGAGATGGAGAAAAAGAATGAGAGAAAATGAGAACACAGGCCATGGGCTATTTAGGGCACAGTGAACACACTGAAGAGTTCCCTTGGGGATAACACACATTACGAGGACTGCACACTGTTCTATCTGTGTAGGAGGATAGTCCTTTCGCTGAGAGTTCCTGATATAAAAAATCCCTTACATTCTCACTTTTCAGTATTTGCATCATCAGAAAATTTAATTTAATAAATAGTTACCTATAAATAGTTTTCTGAATTTCTTTTTACTTACTAGGTCACAGGACTGCCTACCCTGTGGCTTGAACATTCATGTGTTATAATAAAACATATAAAAAAGAAAAAGTTGCTACTTCTCCACATTAACTATATTATATATTTTATATGTGACCTAATAAAATTTCTCCTCATTTAAAGCAATCTAGGCATGTCAGGTATGCTATACCTGCTGTATTACTTGACATTTCCATTGGTGGACACAGTACCTGACATTCATAACTTACTGGGAGAAGGATTTAAGTTAGGTAACAGTTTTGGTGGATTCAGTCCATAGACAGTTGGCTCCAACACCGGAACATCATGATAGGAAAGCATCAAGAGCACAGATGCCAAGTTAGTGAACACTAGGGGGAAATGAAAAGAACAGCATGAGAGGAATATGTGAGTGACCAAGGTCATCCCCTCATGAGCAACCTAGATACAGCTGGAAGCATGACCTATTAATCTAGTGATTTTTAATCCAATGCACTTGACATATCAGGATTAAAGACACAAACCATCCCCCATTAACTTTATACCTAAGTGCATCTCTATAAATCATACTTAATCTCCACACAGACAACAGGGAGTTCGTAATTTCACACAGCATAATAAAACTGTCCTACATATTAGCTAGTGACACAATGGTATCTTCCCCTAAGCCTCAACATTTCCATCGTTGTTCAAAAGTTCTAGTTCAAGTCTCTTAACACTCAAGGTAAATGCTTAGATAAATACCTCTGGAAAAATTAAAAGCAAGTCACACAAAGTGCAATCAAACAGATTAAACATGTCCATTCCAAAGGGAGGGACAGAGGAATGAGTTTTCTTTACCAGGACAACTTGCACACTGCAGAAATGCAGTGTTTATTAATTAAAAATATAGTATTCCAACAAGTCATGTTTTGTTTGGCTGATATCATCTCAAGATAAGCTCATACAGGTCGCACTCACGATTGCCTTCGGGACAAAAAAATTAAGTAATAAATCAGTTTTGATGATGGTGTACACAAAGAAAAAATGTCAAATACAACTATATTTATTTTTCATAGTTGATCCAACATTGGAATCTGATGTTATTATAAACAAATTTTAAGAACTGTTCTGTTCCTGAAAAGTACCCCAGACACATCCAATGCTGTATAGACACAGAAAAAACTATGTTCAGAATTGAAAGGATTTGCTTCAGCTTCCGAGGTATTCTCATCTGAAAACAAATCTGTAAAGATTAAGAGTGAGAAAAATTTAAATCTCATCAAATCAAATTTTGAGGTTTATGTATTAAGTGCTTGTGCTAGTATATCATCAGCTGTGTTCTCCTTTTAAATCACTGGTGGTGCAGGGGATATGGAATAGGAATAATATAATTCCTTCTGTTGCTAAATAATCTAACAAAAAGGAACTTAAATAATGTTATGACACTGTGATGAATTCTTCTATGGAGGTAGTGAAAAATACCCTGAAAGCATTGAAAAGATTAACAAAGTAGACAGTTTATTTGATCATCAGGATACAGTTATTCTTACAGGCAAGGATGTTGGTAGGAGCAGTCTGTTCATAAAGAAATTATTCTTCAAAGGCAAAAGAACTTTACATAGCTGGACAAGAAAGAGGAATAAGAGAGGTTAGAAAAATGGTTAAAAGTAAACATGATGAGTCTAATTAGAATAGACCATGAATTTGTACAAAGTAGTTTGTACTTCGCCTGATGCATGGTGTAAGTTTTTAAGATATAGTGATCATAATTGTGGTCAGTAGACTTGAGATACAGAGTTAGGAGTGGAGGGCTAGCCCATCAGTGTTGAATAAGTTAGAAACTTTATTCATGTTTTAATATAGAAGACCCAATTTTAGAAGAAACTAAGTAGCAGACTATCAAATTTGCATTGATGAAATGTGAAAGTAGAAGATCCTCAGATCCTCTGGAAGGCTGTGTCTGCCTTGCACATGGTAAAATACAGACAGGCAAAATAGGGAGTGTTTTGACTCCTCCTGGCTCATTACAATGAGATGAAAATGGATGAGGCTCACATTTTCAGCTCCACATCTCTAATACAGAAATGTCAATGGGTTTTGGAAATTGGAATGACAAAATCTTACTCTTCTGGGCACTTCTAAAGGAGATACAGTGGATAGTAAAAGTATGTACACATGGGATCTAGTTTTTAAAATCCAGAAAAATAATTCCAGATTCAATGCAGTGATACTGTCTACAGTTGTATGTGTTGGGCTGACAAATATTCTTCCTAGTGTTGTGGAATTAGAGGATGAGTTTCCTCATGGAAAATTATACATATCACATATCATCACTCAAAAAAAAAGAAAAGAAAACTTCTCTGGTCACTTATTTAATGGGATATATTTAATAGGATGTTTCATAAATCAAACAGTTTAAGAAAAATGAATTGTAGCTTGGTAATTTAAATTCTTTTCTTTCACACATAAGATAGTTTAGTCCTCAGCATGATTTACTGCTACTTACTATGTGATTTTTGTATATAATATTTCATGAAATTTTATATATATATATATATATATATATATACATATATATATATATATATTCCACATTTTGTTTTACATGAAAATTGAGACAGAAATAAAGTCTATGGTTTCCATGAAGTAGTGTATATACATAAAGAATTAAACTGCAACTCCTCTTTTTTTTATTTAATAAGCTTTGTGTACAATAACATGTACTTATCTTTTCTTTTTCTAATTATACTATGTATATCATAATTTTGTTGGGGGATAAATGAAGTAAAATATTTAAATTCTAAATAAATGAATGAGTGTGCATAAGGTGCTTTTATTATTATCATGTTGTAGAAAAGAAGGGTGAAATACATTTAACATATTTCTGCCTATTTCTATGTATATAAATATCTTTTAAAATTCATTTTAACTTATGCAAATATTTTAATTCCAAGTTAAAAGTTAAAATAAACACTACTTTGATTTTTATATTTTTGCTCTTTCATATGAGTGAAGAGTTTAATTTCATTCCAAATACATAACCTATGTTATAGGTGCCTGGCTAGTTTGATTGCTTTAAAAAAGCAAAAAGTCCATTCAAGCCATTCTTTTTCCTAATTCTCACTCTTAGTCATGGTTTACTTAGGTTTCTTTATAAGCTATGGCTTCCTCAGAGGATTAGCTATGGGCAAGAAAGAAATATTCACTCCTTTGGAATAATCAGCTGAAGTTTCCTGGGATAGGAAAACAGGAGTAAAACAAAGATTTCAGTATTTTCGAGCACAGAATTAGACCTGAGGACCCTTGTCTGCTTGCACTAAGAGATTTTAAACAAAAAGGTACCCACTTACCTTAAGAAGTACAAAGTTTACTTAAGAGCCCCTGATTTCTTTAGAATATGATCCGAGTCTTGGCAGTGAACAGAAACATGTGATTTTGCAACATGTGTCCACATGTGGTTCACGAACTCCACATGTGCTCTTTCAATGGGTCCTGTGACCTTGCTGTGGATCACATGTGTTTTACATATGTTTTGTATGGTTCACATCTGTTTTAAACATTTTTCCCTGACAGTAGACACCCTTGTTATATTACCATTTGCTATAATAATTAAATTCAAGGAACTTAACTTGAGAGGATTTGTGGGGGAGGGTGTTTGTTAGTTTTGATTTATATTTGGTGGTGTGTTGAGTGATACCTATTATAACCGCTTATCGTTTCTCTTTGTAGGAATTCTGTTGCTGCCTTTAACCTCACTGAAGCCAGACTAATCCGGAGATGTTCTTAAATTCCTGTGACTCATATGAAGGTTATCATTTTAGAAAAGACCTTGAAAATCTCTGGATTTAAAGCACAAAAATAAATAAATAAATTTATAAACACATTTCCAAGAGGAAAGATTTCTTTTAATTTCATACTGAAGGTACACAGTGAAAAGTATTTAAAGACACACAATAAATAATATGACATTAATCATGTCACAAATTAAATTTGAATGGAAACTTATAGATCACTTTCATAAAAGCAGATACAAAATTAATATGGACACCTTTCTGTTTTACTTATATCAGCAGAAATAAAATTCATTGAAATTTAATGAATTAATTTGTTGTAGTATACTAATTATCTTCTATCATTCTCAGTATCTTCTTACATTCACAGTTTTATCTGAATACATGGTACCTATTAAACATGGGAGAAATCCTTTTTATTAATTACAGAATGTATGTTTTCATCCATCATTAAAGAACATTCTAAAATTAGTCTTGCCCTAATACCACATTTAATGAAGTCCAAGAAGCAGTGACTCTATTCTGTATCATTTCTTGGTATGTGGATATAATGCTCATTAGTGTTAATAATACTTGGTAGTCAATGAAGCATATCAGATTGTAGCTACCTTATCCATACACTGCATAGAAACGTGTTACCCTTTAGCCAACAAGTTACCTAATGCTCAGTTGGCCAAATGTTGAAAAAGATTTGGTGCTGTAGGGGATTAAGTCCATAGTCTGCCCCTGAGGACCATACAGTCATAAATAAGCATTTTAAAAGAATCTCAGCCTTTAATGAAGAACAGGGGAATTTTCAATCAGTAATCAAAAACAGCTCTAGAAATACAGGGAAACTAGTATGCATATTTTGATTCGGTACACAGAACATGTATTGTGTTTCAGACATTCCAAAGGATGGCTCTCATTGTATTGGTGAATATTTAGTAGATTTTGAGCAT
Organism: Dolichotis patagonum; assembly: GCA_004027295.1. Classification (NCBI taxonomy): domain Eukaryota; kingdom Metazoa; phylum Chordata; class Mammalia; order Rodentia; family Caviidae; genus Dolichotis; species Dolichotis patagonum. The sequence continues at coordinate 195,672 of PVJX010000439.1, forward strand.
TTGAAGAATTTAGAGGCAATATTTAAGAGTATAAGTAGGAACTCTGTTTGAAATGATTATGTTTAATTAAATTAATGTTCAATTAATGACAGAAGGTAATGAGAGTAAGAACAGGTACATGAAGAAAATATATGAACTATGAAATGAAACAATTTTAATCCTTATACCCACTGTATGCATATATATATATATATATATATATATATATATATATATGAAACTTTTAAATAAAAATGCTTTTATCTTATAGTACATTTGGACAAATGTATTAATGCAGCCTACAAAATCATCCCAGATAATGAATCCTCAGAAGTAAATACAATTCCATTTTCCTGTTGTAAAACATAGTTAGAACACACCAGAAAGGCACTATATGAAGGATAGGTCAGAGAGAGAAAGTGAGAACTGGTAATAAATGGAGGGTGGAACTTACACCAAGACAGATGGAACAGACATGATTTAAAATGCTTCCTTTCATCTGCAGGATTGCTAGTCTACTAAATTGAGTAGTCAAAATTAGTCAACTATTTTGTTTCATCTTTTTTTCTTCTATTTAGAGTCAATAATCACCCCATACATCTTTCTGAGTGTAAGATTGAAATTCAGCAAGGTGTGGATCCAGAGAAATTATGTAAGGCAAATAATGGCTAAATGCATGGGAGTGACAAAAAAAAAGGAAACAGAAATTGGTCAGAAAATCCCTTAGATTCATGCCATGTATCTTGATTACAGAGATGGCCACTTTTTTCCTACCTCATTAAAAATAAATTCTCTTCACAAATCAAAGTTACTGAATTTCTTAACATCTCTTTCTTAAACCTATGAACCCTTGTTCACTCTGATTCTGCTTGTTCTGCTCTGAAATTCTATAAACACAGCATCCTAATTCTTTTCCCATTTTCATTGTTGCTCCCCATGTCCAAAGCCTATCATTTCTCATCAAGATAACTGAAATAATCTTCTAACTGTATTAACACATGTCCTCTTGCAATCTATATGCAATGCAGCCAAAGTTTTGTTGTTGGTTTGTTTCACCATATTTAGTCCTGCCACTTCTCTGCTTGACCTCTTCAGTGGTTTAACACTGCCAATAAAACAAGTCACATTGTTTTCAAAGATCAGAATGATGTTGTCTCCTGTAGGCTCATCATCATTTTCCTTCCCTCACATTGTACCAGGCATTATGGATTCTGTAGTGTACTAAACACACATAAAATCAGCTAAAGAGCATTTATAATTTCTGGGGTATGTTTCTTTATGCATTAATCAGCCTGGATTAGTGGCTTTCTTCTATAGGTTTCTGTCCAACTGTCAACTTACTGAGTAACTTTCAATCTATAGCTTTATATCAGTTTTTTCTCAATTGTATGACTCTTCATCAATTCAGCATTCATAGGTCCTCAATTTCTATAATTCTAGGAGGCATGTAATACTTATCCAATACCCATTTTAAGGCGGAATTAATTTATTTTTCATTATGAGTGAAAAAATACAGTTGAAAATATTGCCAAGTATTACTACATCGCAGAAAGCTATAGAGTAAGGGGAGATAGTAAATAGGTAAAGGGTCTGTAAAGGTAATTAAGAAAAGCTCTCAAGACTATTGAGCCTGATGCTAGATGCTAAATGGAAATAAAGATGTCAGGCATGTATCACACCCTCAGTGCTAGCCAGTTTTTCCCAGCACACAGTGGGTTCTGCACTATGAAGTAAAGCATACTGTCACTCCCTTTTCAATAATGGTAGAGACTGAGTAACTTGTTCTGGTCTTCTAGTGAGAAAATATCTGATATTGAGTCCAAACTAAAGCAAGCTGTCCCAGGATGTTTCCTCTTACATTCTAGAATGTATTACCTTCAGTGTTGTGGTCCAGAGGACCTACACATATCTCAGTCCTGATGAATGAAACTGCTGAGTTTTCAAACTCAAATATTGAATTCTGAAATTATTGTGACAGCCCACCTGGTTCAAGACTCTGTGAAATTAACAATACATGATGGGCTATCTTCTGTGTGTTTTGCTTCTGTAAACAACACATACTAAACTATGGATAGTCAAATTTAGAAATGCATTATTCTCAATAAATATCACTATAAAATTATTCTATAAACCTAATGATTTTTATTGAAACCATTTATTGTCTAGCTAAGAACAGTCCAGTGTTTCATGTGTGATTTTAACCAACTTTCAGCTAGAACTGTTTCATGTAAATGACCTCCAGAATTTATGTCTGTCTTATAAACCCAATAGAATATTGCATAGAATTAAGGTTGCTGAATATTTATGGGAAATCATACGTTTTCTATTAATGTAGTATGAATATGCTATCCAGTTTGTACTTATATATGTACATAATTTTGGATGATTACTGTAAATACAAAGACATAACAGACTTTCACTTGCATTTTTCACCTCAGAAATATTTGGATTCATATATGTGGATCAACAACACAGTTGATATTGAAACTTTACTTCTTTTCTCCGGAAAAATGTATTTGTTAAGACAAAAATCCCTGCGTTCAATTTAAGAAAATAAAATTATCTTTAATTTTAGTCTGTATTTCTTGACTTCTAGAGATACAAGAAACTGAAGAGATTATAGTACAATAAAATCAATTTTCCATATTACTAAATCAAGATGGAGCAATGTCTTGTGGCTATGTGAAGGTTTACTCTTATTAAATAACATCAAGAATTTGATGTTTGTATTGCTTTCTTGTCTATGTGCACAGAGAGAGCAGATACACAGATCTATCTTAAATAACTGAGCTGCAGGCTTTCCACAGATACATATGGCTCCCTGATGCCCTTTGTGTCACTATTATTGTATTATATTGTTCCTGACCCTTTTTTATTCTCTAATTTTTTTCCCTGTCTCTTTTAAAATGAAAAAAATGACATTTTAATAAATGACTGTATGTAATGATAGTATCTTATGAATTTCAATGTAAATATTTACATAGATAGGTATTATATAGGTAGAAAGATACATCTTATTAGTCCTACTATATTGGCAGATCTTTAATGTCAGAATTAAGAATTGACATGTTTGGTGGGAGGTGATGTTAAAGAGAAAAGATGAGTACTGTTCTCTTTTCACATTAAAAGTGGAAAAATCCAGACTTTCTCCTTATTTTATTGACAACGATTCATTTCCCATTAGTTCGGGTTGCTTCTTTACTTTTTGCATTTATTAGCTCTGCTTTTGTGCTGTTCCCATAGAAAACATTTCTCTTGCCTTCTCTGGTGGCATGAAAACTAAGTTTAAAACAAACCGGAAAAAAGTAGTGAGTAGAGCCATTTATATGCCATATGCTACAGTGTATTAGTGAATATTTTGAGCTCTTCTGTTTTAAGAAACATAAGCTCTTAATGCTAAGATTGTACTGTATTAACAAGAACTAGTCTGTGAACTCAAACTCCACAGCTCTATGATACATCTTTTTATTTATATCTTGGTTTAAAAATTTTATGGCAGCCAAGACATCTATCTTTTATGATCATTCATTTTGAATGCATAGCTGGGTTAGGTCTTATTACTCACTTTGCTTTAATAAACAGAGAAATGAAAATTGAGCAGCTGAATGAAGCCCTTAAACTTGGATTTTCCTGTTACTGGACTCAGCCACCTGGCTGACTACAAAGAGGCCTTGACCTGTGTCACAGATGCATTGTTGTGGAGATTATATAACAAATAGCTGCAAGTGATTTCAAAGGGCAACTCTGGATGACTTTTGGGTGTTTCTTCACCCTGGTTGCCTGTGAGAGGCCTGATGCACTTGTGCTATGGCATTAGACTCGTCTGGGACACATAGGCAGTGTACCTCATTTTGAGTATACTAGGAGGCTAATATTAAACAAAATACCTAAACAACTGAATTTTAGTCCAAACAACAATTGATCTTTTAATTTTAAACTCTTCTCATGTTTATTTTTGACAGTGAAAAGAATTAGAGAAAGTGAAAGATTTTTTTTTATTTTAATGAGGATAAAATTAAACACAACACAACAAAACAAAACAAAACACAAGAAAGCAATGTAGGAGACATAAATTTCAAAGCAAGATAATCAGAGGTGTTCACTATCTATCATATTGTTTCTTGTTTTCTTCCAAATCATTGTCCATATCTTCACATACAGAGAATTCAAAAGAAACAAAATGGTATGGAGCTGATCTGAACAGGATGAGGAAGGAAGGCGTTTTAGGTCTTCGAGACCAGACGATAGGGAAGACAACAATGGCTGTCATAGTGTCTCTCATTCTCTTCAAAACAGCTGACCATACCTTCATGTGTGTTGAACATAAACTAAACAAAACGGGCTAAAATTACTCTGAACAAAGAATGATAGTATTGCTGGATTTCATATCATGACACTTCAGAATCAGCACTGGGTACTGTAGTGTCTCTTTTCCTTCAAAGTAGTTGTTCATTTCATCATGCGTTATATAGTTGGTTCTCATAAACTGTTTGTAAGTTCTACACATGCATGAGTCTCTACATGTATATCTATCCTTTTTCTATTAGAGGGAAAAACAAAACAAAGCAAGACAAAACAATTTACTAGAAAAACATGAAACAAAAAAGTCATATATGACCACAATACAAGGTGATCTACAATGGTTACTAAGATGTCTCAGCAGTATATAACAGTATTAATAAAAACAGAACTTTGGAGACATTATAAGACTTCAAAAGCAGGTAATAATCAAACCAGAGTGGGTGTCCTAGTGAATCTTGTCATCTTCAGTATAGTTGCCTATACTCTTAGACTTGATAATATCATAAGAGATTCGAATAAAATCAGTCAATACAAAACAGTAAACAACAAACCAGATTCAAAAAAGATCAGTCATAATAAGACAGTGTAAGTTATACAGGGCTTCAGATTATGTTAATAGGAAATTAAGGGTGATTATCATAATAGATCCTGCTATTTTTGGGATAGCTCTCTGTGCCCTAAAATCTAGTGTACATAGACAAATTGGAACAGAATATAATTCATCTAAACAGAGTGGTGAGAACAATGTAGATTTTAAATCCTGTTACACTATTAACAATATCCTCTGTCTTCTTTTTTTTAGACAATTCCTCCCCTTTCACTCCCACATGGGAAAGATTTTATTTTTTAGCTTTACATTTTATGATCAGTTAGATTACCTGTTTGCCCAAGGTCTTATTGTGATTCAATTATGATGAATATATGTTTTGTTAAATGCCCTAAAAAATTTTCATGTCCATTTTGTAAGGTTTTGTCAGCAGATCACATTGTTTGTTAGTGTAGACGTGAAAGGAAATAGGGTGCCATTGATGGTAAATACGAGCCATTGTTTGAAAAATACTGCTTTAGCATTTATTCTTTAAATTTAAATAAATCCATTTTAATATTAATATTAGTTTCCATATCTTGAATTGGGAGAGAAAACTGTTAACAGGAATATATTTCTTTGATTCAAATAGAATTGCTACACTTATTCTGGAAGATTTCCTTTATTCTATGAACAAAATATTCCCTTTCATTCTCAGTGCTATCAGGCCAAATGCTCATTTATCTCACACCCGGGCTTCTCATGTCCTCTCAGCAGTCTCTCTAGCACTTGGTCTTCTCTCACCTAACTTACATGGCTTTCCCCATCTTGTACAGGTTCACACTATACAGTCATGCAGTGAGATCACCTTGAAAGCTCCCTGATGCTTATCTATTCACTTGTATTTTACCGCCTTAATTTTTATATATAAGATTTACTCAAGCTAAATTATTTTGTTAATTATTTCTTGCTCCTTAATATAACAACTCTTTGTTATCCAGTCTGTGTAAGGTCTTGTCTTATATGCCTATGATGACTCAAAGAATTTGAATATAACAGCCTCCCTTCTTTCTTCACCTTGAAGAATGCTGTTTTTCCAGCCAGAAGATTCTAGTCGGTAGCCTTCCAAAGCTCATTTGAAATTTTTCATGGGAAGTAGTAGCATTAGTAGTAGTAGGAGAAGTAGTGTGTGTGTGTGTGTGTGTGTGCTTTAACTCACGTGGACTTCCATTTATTTACCTGAAAGGACTTCCATTTTATTTTGATGCATCTTTTCCACATGGTGATTTACAGGATCCTCAAGCCAATATAAATATTTCATACATGTTTGGCTATTTGGGAATACTCCTATACAATATCTCAGCAATAATTTTTAGCAATAAAAACACTGAAGAGTAAAGACTCAACTAGGTAGAATCAAAATCTGCTCCAAATATTTGTTTTTGCGGTAAGCACCATACAGCTGTTCAATTAAGAAAACCATCTTTACAACACAAAATGAGTTTTTATTTTTCACTTGGGGCTAGAACACTTAGCCACCAATGCGATACTGAATGGCAAGAACTACACTCCCAGTTTATGCCATAAATTCATAGGGAATAGGTTCCAACAACTCAGATTCCTTCCCATGGTTCTCATAAAATGTGCTTCTCTGGGCAGAGCTGATAGTTGCTTTAGTTGAACCCCAGTATATTTTCTCCGTGATTTCCCTCTTTTTCTGATTATTTTCCTTGACATATTTCAGGAAGTATCACAACTCTTTGAGGGTTTAATATGCTCAATATGCACATTAATCCTCTTGGCAATTATCTTACCCTTAATTTACTTGTTTACAACAATGCCAATAGCCTGATGGATAACACTGTAGAATCTTGTTGTTTTGCCATGGTGATATTTGTGCGGCATTCCTTTTTGCATAGCACCCATTCCCATGATGTCTACAATATCACCCTTTCTGTAAATTCACGTGTATGTGGCCATGTACTCTAAAATGCTTAGAGAAATTATATTGGGTTTCTCTCCTCTTTTCCCTTGTGTTCATCATCTTGGCAAATCACTGGAAAATAGTGGTTCTGGTCAAAAAGGAAGAGAAAGTAGTAGTCTTAATATTCAGTCCTTTTTGCACATGTACACACTTTATATACATATGATTATATATATATATATATATATATATATATATATTCAATGCATTTTCTGTATCCATAGAATAATACACCATATATTTATTTGTGGCTAGTGTAGAGTCTTTGCCACATCTTTCATATATTTGATCTTAAAATTATTTATTGGACCTCAACAATGGCTACCATAATGTCTCTTGTTCTCTTCAAAATAGCTGTCTATACCCTCAAACACAATGAAATCAAGCAATGGGAAACAGATTAAAATCAATAAAAACAAAAGAATGAAAGCATTACCAGACTTCAAAACCAGAAAACAGGAAATGAACAAGTTACTATGTCTCATTTTCTTCAAATTGTCTTGTGAAGTCCCATGATGCTTTCATTTTTTTTGATTGATTTTATACTATTTTGTTTTGTTTGATTGCATTGTATGGGAAGGTATCAATAACTACTTGGAAGAAAACAAGAGACATTATGGCTGCCACTGTTGATTTCTTGTCGTGAAGTCTTGTGTTGCTTGTATTGTTCTGTTCTAATTTGATTTATTCTGTTTTGTTTTGTTTTATTCTATTTAAAATTTAAAAAAAATTTTATTGGTAGAACACATAGAGAAGGAAGACAGTGTGTTTAAAGTCACAGATAAATGTGAATTCTATTTGTGCCACTTCTGGCTGTGTGTCCTTAGACAATTTATTTAATCCTTCTTAGTGTTTTTTCCTCATCTTATAATGGGGATGATAATAACTTCTGCACAAAAAGCACAGAGTGCTAAATATTTAATCACCTTTCCTCTTAATGATGAAGAGGTACTAAAATTAACACTTGTGAATATGTCCCCTGCATAATGATTTTTTTGGTCAAAGAAAGATTATAGAAGAATGAAAACCCATTACTGCTAGAATCAAACTAGTATTGTCTTTCTGATTTTTGTACTTTTAACCTTTTCATACACATGTCTGTGTTATGGAACATTTTTCTTGGACTACAGTTATTGTTTTACTTATGAAGGTCTGGTTTTGATATTTGGAAGTAAATAGAAGAAAGAAATTTCCACTTGCAAGCTTCATTAAACATAGCTTTCACAAGACCACAGATTTGTCTATTTTAATTATAATTGCCTGGTAACAAACCTCATAACAGCACACTAATGAGTTTAAATATTCTTTTTCTCAGTGGACCTGTCTGCATTGCAAACTGCTAATGTTACCCAAAAGGAAGTAGTTCCACCTGTCTAAGTCATGGAGCCTCATGTCTCCCTTGGATGCAGGAACTCAGTCAACCAGCTGTTAGAAAATGTCATCCCTCAAATGTTGGGGGTCTCAACATAAACTGTCACCATAGGAAGTTAAGTTGCCAACCATTTAAACAGAAAACTTCCATGGTAGTTAATTCTCCAAACCAGCTAAATATCCTGGGCCTCAGTCAGAAATAATACCAAGGAAAAATACAAGAGCAACATTTTGTGATTTAGATGAAATGAAAATTTAGCAGCTGGTTGAGTATAAACATCAAGTGCATGTGTTATTTGCCGTTTTCCCATTTTAACACCTTGAAAATAATGTGTTTAACTGTTTTTGTCTTTGGAAATATGGACTTAATTAAAAACAATTAAATAATAAACCCCCATCCCAGTGAGAGATCCTGCATCGATCGATGGATGTGCTTCCACTCTGAGCACACAGCCCTGGTCCTGCCTCAGTTGAACCTGAGCTTCGTGCACCCTGCCTCTCAACTGTTGCTCTTTCGGTTTCCTTTGAAAGACTGTGAAGTGATCCTGCTGAGGTAAGCTTCGAATTACAGATGCCCAAGCAGAAATGCGTACCATTACAAGGTAATGAAAAGCAGATTTTAGCATTCAGAAAAAAAGTGTGTATTCAGAAATATTAAAGATCTTTATGTGGAAAAGGCATCTTTTTAACTGAGTCCCTGCAGGAAACAAGTTTCCCCTTGGGTGTTATGTAACATAAGCATGGTTCAAACTTTGAGATAGGGTTCATGCAATTTAATGGGGAAAAGCAACAAACTCAACAGCTCCAGACTTGAACTTAAAAGAAATACAGATGGAAAAAATATACACTGATCAGAATTTACACAGCATTGCTCTGATCAGGAAATAAGTTCATCAAAAGAACTGATTTACAAAGTATTTATAACTCAATAATTTAAATATTCTTTACTCCCTTTGTTGTCTTTTGATGCTTCGTTGCATGATAGATGGAAGGTAGAACACTACACTTTATAAATTCCAACAATTGACTTATGTCATAATTATATGTGTAGAGGATAATGCAGTGCTATGTAGAGTATACCAGGTTTTAATTCACTTAAGTGATTTATCAACATATAAATTGAAAAAATATATGTTCATCTGTCATTGGCTCATCTCTTACTGTTATTATGGCTAGCAATGATAATCATAATGCTGTACACACTGCTTATAATTAAATCATTTTTCTTTTCATTTGTAAAGCCTTGAAGGCTTACAATACTCATTTCCAAACATACAGCTATCAACACTAAGGTACCAAAAAGACATTAAAACTACATTCTTTTGTGCATTTATCTAAGTAGAAAGCTGTTTCCACTGATGTGAGTAAAAGAAAAAAATCATGGGTTTATTCTTCGTGACTCTTTCCTCCAAATAAACTGGTTTTTATATGTCAAACCATTAAACAGCATCATTTACATATAAAATTTTATAGTTAGTATTTAGATGTGATAAAATTTTCTGATGAACAACATTCTACATTAAACAAAATGCTGAAATATCCAACTTCCAGCAAAGCAATTCCTTAAGAGAAATCAAACCCAAAGGCTTTCAGTCAAAGAATCAGAGCCATTTTAATTTCTTCATTCAGCCATAGCTACTTCACCCTCGGAACGAGAAAGCATATATCAAGTTGAATAAGTGCAGTTCAAGGCACAGACCTTCCGGCTGAGCTCTGGATTTGTGTGTGAACATTGTCTTCAAGGGGAGAAACCGTCAGTTGGTAGGGAAAGCAAGAAACATCTTTGTCTAACATTTGCCTATTCCCATTTCCACTAACTCCCCGAGCTTCTCACCTGTTTTAGAGTTTACCAACATCAATTAACTCCGGAATTGTCTTGTTACTTTTAAATCTCTCTCCTTATCTTTCTGTTTCCAAGTGAATGTGACTTTGACTGTAAGAATTATTGCTAATAATGTCACTCATAATGCTTGCATGAAACATTGAAGACACCAACGGCTTTCCACAGAGAGGCTAAAATCTTGTTTTTTGTTACTGAAAGACTAGAATCTTGTGTACAGTAACAACATAACAGGGTTGGCAACTATCTGCTGCCTGTCTTTCCAGCTATACTGACTTCCTTTCTGTCTCAAACACAGTAGTCTATTTTCTATTTTTCTACTCCATAAGTTGTACATTCCATTCTGCTCCCTGAAGTATTTTTCATCTTCCTTTTCTCAAGAACAGCCCTAGGGGCTTTTCATATGTGAACTCCTCTATGAAATTAGCTTTAAAGATTTCAGACAATGGGCTGGGGATTTAGTTCAATGGCTTAAGTGCCTGTCTGGAAAGCGCAAGGTCGTGAGTTTGATCCCCAGTACCAAAAAAAAAAAGATTTCAGACAAGACAAAACTTAAAAACAGTCAGGTAATAGATATACTACTCATTTTTCATCTTTTTTTCTAACTAGGCTATGTATTTACCTATGTAAATACATTTAATTAAATTATTTTTTGCATCATAGTTATATTTTTGAGACCTGGGAGTTATTTCTTTTCCATCTCTTGTAGTATCTTAAATAAGATAGTTTACTATAGGTTGATGAAGAGTCTTTTCTTACCAAAATCCATTCTGCTTTCAAATAAATGGGAGTCCAGCTACGATGATAAACAATCTATTCATATTGAGCAAGACTTGCTATCCTTGATAGTAATGATAGGCCCGTCAGTGATCCTACCACTTTCTTTTTCTACAATTTCATCCTGAACTTTCTCTATTCTTTTATACTTTTCTGATAGAGAACTGTGTTTTTCCCTCTGTACCTGCACAGAATTTTGCTCTTAATTATTTATTTTTTAATAAGCCTGTCAACTCCATATACTATCATTTCCTCCTCATTCACCTGTTAAATTCTGAATCATTTTTAATGCTTAAGTCAGGCATCACATGCTTGTCCAAAGACACACACAAACACTAGTGAGTAACACATACCCTAAGATAGTGCTAAGGAAGTACTATGTCAAAGCAGTTTTCATATTACTTAGTATTTATTCAAAATACCATGCAGTCTTTTTTCCTGGTGGTCTGTAAACTCTTCAAGTATATGGACCATGTTATATCACCTCTAAATTTCTTGCATGTGGCATAGATCAGTGCTGTGGTAAACAGGTAACAAATCTGACCACTTGCTAAAGCTGAACTTCAGTAACAGATTTTGGGAAAACAAATAACTATGACACATGTGAATGTGTTTTTGAAACTACAAAAGCTGATCAAGTGGTGATTAATTTTGCTTATGAGAGAGACTTAAGCAATAAATGTGATCTTATATCTATTTCATGGTGAATATGCAAATTGTTAGGACAATTAGTTGTGAACCAAGTCACCAATGTTTCCTTAGATTGTATTCTTGCCAAGAATGAAGTCATGCCTACCCAAGCTCTGGCAGTATTCACTAGTTGGCCTTTTGTTTTCAGGAGCAAGATCAATTCCATCACACTCTTCAGCTGGTTGTAGTTGAAGTAGTTCAGACTTCATCCCTGCAATGTGATTGTTCCAAGCTGTCATCCTGCTCTTAGGAAAACACAGGCACATACGTGAGCTACTGAAAGATGGATGATTGTGGAGAGATGGTGTCCGACAGAGGATCACAAAGCAGGGGCAAGAAGAGATGTTGATAAAAGATGAAGGTACACATGTTTTTATTTTCAAATGTGTCATGGTGTTCTGCTTTCTCCTGGAAGCATTTTAAGTGTTGTACTTTCATATACTAAAGTTTTGTTTTAGACTCATGTGCTTCCTTTCTTTTTAGCTACTTATACACCTATGAACCTTTGTCCTTTGTACTCCTACCGTGTACACATTAAAGTAAAATTTGAAAACAGATTTATTCTCATAATTTGATTACTTAGTTACTTAACATTTTAAAATTTTATTCTTTGTGTACAGAAAGATTGCATGCGTTGGACCATGAACGACCTGAACAAGGTAAAATTCCTACATTAGAGGAGCCCTGAGAACATATAGAAACATTTGTCTCAAGTGGCATCCAAAGTAGTTACAAAGGAATAACAAACAAACAAAAACCGCAGCTATAATCTTCTTTAATATAATTTTCCTAAAGATTCTATTATTTTTTAAAAAGTTGAATGTCTCACGTTTGATCTATAGTTTTCTTAAAACATTTTTGATTTCAAGAATTGATTTCTACTGTAAAATGGGTTTAAAAAACATTTCCTCTATTGTAAGAAATCAAAAGGCAAGAATTTATCATCTAGCTTATAAAAATGCAAAATGACTTCCTACTCACATAAAGTTTTAACAAATTAGATGTATCTAGTTTTAAAAGAAAATTGATCATAAAATTTTTGGATATGAGAATATTTATTGGTCTCAGACACATTTAATATCTGTCCATGGGAAAAAGGAGGCTGTTTCACTCATAACTCTTCAATGGCTATATTTTATTTCCTTGTATTTTCTACATATATTTCAAAGAAAATATTCCTGTAGAAAAAAGAAGGGAGAGATTGGCAATTATAATTCTTCCATATCTCTGTCACTGATTTTGGGCAGTGTGGTTCAATGGCTTTTATATTTTCTCTGCTTTCTTGGTGATTGTATTATTTCCCTTCTTCACAACATAATATTTAGTGACTTTTCCTCATAATCATTCATTAGAAGAATATTTTAATACTGAAAAAATAATTTGCCAATTTTTTGTTTTATTATTAATATGAACAGTCCATCATGCTGATTTAAAGTATTAACACTTAAGTGTGTTTTAGTTCCAGTAATTATTGTATTTGTTACATCAATGGTGATGGTATCATCTTGCTTCAGTGCTGAAAAAATATTCAACTAAACTGTATTAAACATGGTACAGCAGTGTTAGTATGAAACTCTTTGAGCTTCTGTGCCAGCTGGATTGGGAGCTACTATTCCCAGCAGCTACCAAAGTACCTGCAGACGACCCACCTGCACAGGCTGCTTTTGGGTAGCCTTGATATTAGGAATTGAACTGCACACTGATACAGTCATATTGTGAAAGTGTAAGAGTCTTTAATACTTGTCGATTCTGGGTGGTTATAGTGGTGGTGGTTATATAGCCTTCTTACAGGCTACACCAACAGTGGTCAAGGAACGCAGGCAGAGAAAAGAACAGATAAACTCATGGGTCACTGCTGTTATTGGGTCCAGGAAGTTGTCTGAACACATTTTCTGTAAGAAGTTTTCAGTGGTATTTTTTAAAGCAAGCACATATGAGTTGTAGAAGTTCACAGTCCATGGGGAGTGGGAGGACAGGCACAGTTAGTCATAGAAGCTAAATTTACACATCCCATAGGCAACGGGCAAAAGACGGTGGTATCATAAGGCAGAAGGCTGCATCTGCCACAAAAAGGAGATGCTGGAAATTTAGTGGAGGTGACTGAACTATGATTCCATAGGAAACAGTCCAATTATTGTTCAAAATGGATAGTAAGGCAACATAAAATTACATATATTGAAGATAAGTAGAAATGACTGTTTTTTTTTATTTTGTTCACAAATGAATATATGAGCAATAAATGAGAAAAAACCCTAAACTGTTATTGTGACAAAACAAATTTATTATGTGGATATAACCAGATTTTAATTATTTTTTACTCCTGGAAATTCATCTGTCTCCCTTCTTTTTTATTTATGCAGTATATCTCAACATTTAGAGCCAATTCTGTTCTTCAATGACGTGAGAGAAGTATCACTATAATCTTAGGTCATTGATTACAACAGTGTATTGGAACTATAAAAACTTATTATAAATTGGGGAGTATCCCTTACATTAAGTGTCATAAAAGATATGGAATTTTCCAAAGATAAATAAAGGCTAAAGTATAAAGTAAAAGAGCTCTAAGAAAAGCTTTTACTTAGAATGACATGAAAATAAGTGTGAAATAATACTTTAGGCAAATCCAGAAGTCTTTTAACAATTTCAGTTTCACAATTAGGTATTTAGCATAGCTTATTTCACAATTTTTAAATCACATTCAAGTTTTAATTTCATTCTTACTATTCTTTCTGCAAAAGTGCAGTCGGTTTTTAAAAGCCTTTTGAATATGAGTTTTAAATAACTTGCACGTTTTCTACAATGGAAATAAATTATAATGTCTTTAAACTTGGCATTTTAAAAGCAACTTTAATAAACATAATATCTGTGTTTATTCTCCAGCTTTGTTAATTATACTCTGAAAGTAGTTTACAAAAGTAGTTAAGCTTGTCTTTTGTAACACAACAAATTCAAATTTGACAAAGCATGCACAAAATCTCCATATTCATGTAACAAATTAGTCATATCATCTCAACCGTTAAAGCTATAAAGTGTGCATATTAGCAGAGACAATACCATATTGTAATACACTATTTTCTTGATTTAAATGTGCTAGCAGTCAGAAAGAATTTCCAGCTTCACTAAAAAGAATATTTTCAGCAAATATCAAACAATTTTTCCACAAGGGTGTACATACAGTAAATGTTTAAACAAATTTTACAGTTAAAAATACATTTACACTAACTCCCTTCAAAACATCCCTCTCACTTTGAACACACTTATCTGATAATTTTTTTTACCACTTTTGAAGTAGTTCTGTAAGTCCTCTTTCTTGAATGTCTTTAGAGGTGTAATAAAAAAAATACAGCAGTGCAGCTCTTGAGTGCCATCCAACAGAAAGACAGCTTGGCGAAAACGTTACAGTGTGCCCTAACCCACATTTTTCATACTGGAACTGGCGTCTTGCAATCTCTGACTCTTTCCCCACTAAAAATGACTATGAAAGGTAAATTTTTAGAATTGATTCAAGGGGGACCAACCAAGAAAGCAGTGAGACAGCCTTCCTGGAAAGCAGTAGGAGCCAAAGGAGCACCAGGGAGAGAACAAGTCAGTGTCTCCCGAGAGTCAGCCATGCTGGAACTTGGGGGACCAACCAAGAAAGCAACAAGCCAGCCTTCCTGGTAAGTGACGTGAGCTGCAGGCGTGCCGGGGAGAGAGTCAGCCAGTGTCTCCCATGAGCCTACTGACTCAAATATCCCGTGCCCTTCCCGGCCCTGGTTTTCAACTAGATGGTTTTGAGGTCAGCCGGAGTTGACAGCAGCTAAAGTACATAAAGCAACTAAATGCTTGTATTGTTTGGTTGATTATGCTGACCTGGGCCAGAGGTCTGAGCATCTCTTGGGAGGATGACAGTATGCAATATAGCAAATATGGAGGATTTCCTTCTATATTGTCTTTGAAGGCCAATATTGTTTTCACAATGTTTGTTTTGTTTTGTTTTCTCTGAGTAATAGCATTTGCTCTACTCAATATTCTGTTTTGATTGGTTTTATGGTGTTCTCTTTTTAGTTTGATTTTGCCATGCCAGTTTGAATGGGTAACTATTGTGAAGATAACCAGATATACTATGGCAGCTGTTATAGTTATCCTGGTATCCTGCTCGGAAGTTCTATACCAGTTTCACTGCATTGTCTTGGTTGATTTTGTTCTGTCTTATTTTTTTGTATTTTGCTATCTTAAAAAAACGGAATTGATTCAGGATGTTGAGGCAGCCATGACAGTTCACCTAAAGACATTCACAAAAGAAGCGAGAATGATGGAATAGTTTCATTCAAAGAGGGGGAAATAATTTGAGGGAAGAGGGTTAATGGCAATGTGCATTTTTCTGTAATAATTTTCTTTTTTAAATTTAAACAGACATCATATTTTCCTGTCACACAGGATTATTGTACAGGGTCCTGTGTAAAAAATCAGAGCATCTGGATTTTTCCATGTGAAGTTTTTGGCATAACTGAGAAACAGTCTTTCTGCAGTTTGATTCCAATGCTCATGAAGGCTCTAATATCAATTCCTAGATCATTTTCTTTTTTCCTCTATCACACACACCTTATATAAACAGTCACAACAGAAACTTTTGACAAAGCTTCTTTAGTACATTATGTAGAAATTGTGGAACGCTGGAGTGTCTCAAGAGAAACAAATTAACGAACCTCATTCATTCAGTGGGAAATAGGGGAATAATTAGCAGTGAAACATCTAAACCTACTGTGGCACAGAGTTTACGAGGGTATTAGCTTATCCATTTTAGTAAAGATTGTGGACTGGGACTGGGCAGGAGTTGGTCAGTCCAGGATAGTGTGTTCTTTGCTCAGTATAAAGCATTTTGCGTAGAAGTCGATTATATATATATTCCGATTCAGATTCAGGGGCACGACTTGTCATTGATATTCATCACACAGTTTATTCTTAAATTATAAAGGTGATTAGATAATTTAAGTTAATTTTACCCAAAAAGGTATGACATGACTTTCATAAATGTAGATCTCAAAGAAATTACGGAATAATGAGAGATCTTTACACATGAAAACTTAGGAGTTGTGGCCAAATGGTACAGCTTGGAAAATATGCAGCTTACATGAACCTGGACAGTAGTTCAGGTTTGCTTTTCCAAACTGTCAAGAGATAGGAAGCAACTACCAGGTACTGGTTTCAGAGCATCAGAAACCATAGGGGGTGAGCAGATGTAGTTCACTGGTGTTGTTCTTACCTAACATGTGTGAGGCCTTGGGTGCCATATGCAAAACAAAACAAACAAAACAAAAAAAATTAAAAATTCTTGGCACAGCTCATAGGAAACTAGTTGGAGTTCAATGTTAAAAATTGAATGTGTGTGCTCTTATATAAATGTAGGGCTTAATAACTGACAAACTGAATCCCTTTATGTTACAAATGTATTATAAAGTGATCAAGTAGTGTTAGTCTGGTAATTCAGGTAGTACAAAAAAAAAAGTAATTTTACATTTAGAGATGGAGTAAGAAACACATACTGAAATTCAACATGCAAGTTGAGCTTTAACATACCAGTCTCACCTGGAGGTTCCTTCTAAGGAGACATGTTACTATTGCATGTATTGTGTTTACATGTTACTACAAACCACAGTCACTACTGAGGAACTGGCTATACTTAGGATTGTATGACGTCCACATGGCTGGTTACATGGAAGATGGACTCTAGACTCACAGAAAATCACATATTGGTTAAAACTGTGATTTATATACCACATCAACATGGTACAACATGGTAGTATAATGGATATGGTCAGTCAAGTCCCCAGCGTCCTGGTAATTTGAATTGGGATATACCACTGAGCTAATGGGGCAATGCAGGATAGCAATTGATGCCAAAGAAATTCTATGAAGAACAGTAAAATTATGGTTATATAGAAAACATATGTAACATGAAGATGCAAAAACTAAGAAGTGATTATAAAGAGCAAAGGTAATTTGACAAGAAAGTGAGGCATCTCATAAACAGAAAGTATTAGGAGATGAAAATTAGAGCGTAGAGATTCATTAGAAAAGTAGTAAATAGCCCAAGAAAGTTGAAAAAGCAGGCATTTATTAGGAAGTCCTCAGTCCCTAAAAGCAGCAGTCAGCAATTTATAGCCCACAGGCTAAAAAAGCCTATTTCCTATTTTTGCACTGATCATAAACTATAATCTTTTACTGGTTGGATTATTTAGAAAAAGAAAAAAGCTAAAAATTTTAATAGCAATCAAAAATCTCTGTGTCCACACATAAAGCTGTTAGAACCCTGCACGCCCACTCATTGATGGATTGTCTGTGCTTGTTTCACACCATCAGGGCAGAGTCAGTGGGTCTGTGCTACAGCTGGTGGGTGGTGATCGCATCACCCCATGCAGGTGCTTTCCAAATGCAAACTGAAATGATGTAGTTTAATGTTTTAAGCAATGCTGTGTGAAGGGGGCTCGTATGTGTTTCATGTTCAAAGATAAAATAGGTAAAAGCTTGTAACGGATCCTTATTAACAGACAAACACTGCAGTTAGCAATTAAGTTTGATGACAGGGAACACAAACTCTGAATCTCAGCTTAGTGTAATGTTATTTCTCAGAAAACGAATTCATTCTTTGCCTTAGTCAATCTGTATTACAAAATATTTCACTCAATACTGTATTTTGAAATTTTTGAAAGTTATCTTCTTTCTTATGTAACCGTATACATAGTATGATAAATTTAATTTTGAATTGTAGCTTTAAATTGTTCCCATTTGTTATTTCAATGCATGTGTCTCCTTATTAATTTCCCACTTTTGTTGTTTGAGAGATATTTAGGTATTTCTGTCTTTTGGTGAAAAGACAAAGAACAGCTACAACTGTAGAAATGTTAAAAATGTAGCCTAAAATAATATAATTTAAGATAGAGTGAAAAAATAAAAGTAAATAGAAAGCTTTATGTTAAAAAGATATACATACTAATGACAAGAGTAATGACTTTTATATAACAGATATTATAGATCATATATATTAGGAAAGCAGAATTTTATGTAAACAGTCTGTTAGAAGTTAATTCTTCTTTTACTTGTAATAGTTCAACTAGACAAAAAAATGAGACAGTTTGGATTGAATTAATGTTTATAATGTATAAAACTTTATATAAGTCTGCAGATACTTAATTTCATTGTATTCCTTTCATAAAAATTTTTTATCTTCCAGGGCATAAAAGCAACATCATTTCAGTATAAAACTTGAAATTATTATACTTTACATTATTTGACTACAATAAAAGAAGAAAATATACATTTCTTTAATCTCATGTAATCAAATCTATCACCTAAAAGCTAACGGTGAAACCATTATCAGCATAATTGCTAGGTGAAAAATGAAAGCAAAACTATGATATAAGAAAGGAAAAAAAATGTATGCTGTAGTCTGCAGTACTTAAAAATACAATTTATGCTTTTATTTTGGAGCACAAAGCTTTAAATAATTGGTTAAGATTTAAAACAACGAAAATAACACTTCATTTAAGAAATTAAAGACATGCAAAAGTATGTAAACACAACAGAGGGTAAAAAATTTTGTGGAAAATAGGAAGTGTAATATTGGCAGAAAAAAAGAGAACATTAAAGTTAAACTAAAAAATATAGCTGTTAACAAAGCTAATCAAAAAATAGATACAAATATAAAAACATATAAAAGAGCTTATCTAAACTTATTAATTTTGTAATTGTTTTTGTTTCTGGAGTTATATTTTAATTTAAATATTTTTTTCTGTTTATGCACTTCACTTTTTTCTTGGTCAAGCTTGTTAACACTCTCTAAGTTTGTCTCTCCTCCTTTTGTTAACAACTTGAATGTAATAAAGTCAATGTGCCCGCCTCTTTGGTATTTTGACTTACTGTTGAAGCACTGTTGCCACTTGGTATTGAACCCCTATTGACATCTGATATTCAAATTGAAGAGTGTCAAGACCTAATGTGTACTTTACAGAATCCTTCCTAGATAAAGACAGATGTCTGCAGTTCTGAGAAATAATCACCTATTACTTATTGGAATGTTACCTTTTATGCATACTCTCTCCTGCCCATGTAGACTCTGATGATTCCTTTCCTTCTTGACACAAGCAAGCACTATATTCCTTCCTCCTGGATCTGAACAACTCAGTTACACAGGAAGGATGATCACTGGAGAATAGCCTAGACATGAAGTAGATTTGTGATTTTGCAACATAAAACCTCAATGTGCTAAGCCACTGAAATTTGGGGAATATTTCTATTCAGCCCAATATTAACTTTAATAAAAATAGATCTTGACTTCTGAATCAATCCTTTACATTTCCTGTATTTTCTTTATTCAATCTTTTTAGCTCTATATACTCTTTTAAGCTAGAAAATCTCTACCCAACTTACTGATCAGTGATTTTGTCTTCAGATTTAACAATTCTACTATTTATTCCTTCTACTCTTTCTTTTGTATGTAATATAAATAAGGTGGCACTTTTATAATGTTTGGTAATTTTTGAATGAATATGTATCTCTGTGAGGAACTGCTGAGTTGGAGATTGACAACACATTTGAAGCTAGAGCAAGGCCAGCCCTGAGAACACAGCGCTCCAGAGGTGAGCCATGTAAACAAGTTGTTGGGACTGGAGCAAGACCAGTCCAGCGGGTCTCCGGCCTTGGTGTTCTTCCTTGTTAACTACAGCACAAATAGTTTTGAGAATAGTTTCACTTTCAGTGTTCTCAGCAAAACACTGAGACCTCGCACTTTTGACTCTGTCATGTGCTTCCTTTCTTTTTATCATGTATATAAACAGGTAAACTGTGCTGTGTTGTCACTGCCTCTCTATGAGAGAGGTCAGGTCCCCCTGTCCTAGCTTTCCTTTCAGTATGTATCTATAGTTTCTTCTTAATCTTTTGTCACCCCCTGTTAGGATTCCACTGGCTGTGCAGGTCATGGCATATCTCTCTTATTACAATAAATATCTTCATTTTAGAACCTGTTGTATGTTCTGTTGACTGTTTTTTCTAGTGGTAAATACAACGGGTGTTTAATTATTCATCATTATTTACAGCATTATCTCAAACACAATATTCAAATACTTTTCTTAAATATTTTTATCACTACTAGAGTGTTTATCTTGGACAGTCTAACTCTGTTTGTGGAAGACTGAGTGGAAGTTGTTATAACCCCTTAGGGCATATATTTTTCTAACAAAATGACATACTTTAGCATAAGCCTGCTCTGCATCTCAGTAGCCATGCCTGAGGGATGCAGAATGCAATCTTTGTGGTTCACCCACTTGGTACAAAGAATGGCAAGGTGTGTACACATGTGTGAAAGTGTCAAATCGAGATTTTTTACACAAATAACAGCCTGTGTAGCTTTTTTACCTATGTATTCCAGAGCATCACAGGTAGTAAAAACACACCCATGCAATTCTTCTCTTACGGCAAATTCCCATTACATACTTTTCTAATGAAATTATGTCCGTTAGCATAATGGTAGCTAGCTGTGTGCTTCAGTAGCTGTGTCTGAAGTGCACAGGAAACAATTTTTGGGTTCAGCTACTTGGTATGATAAATGGCAAGGTATGTATATCTGCTCGTGTCAAATCAAGATTTGTACACAAAATGCTCCATGTATGTATTTGTGAGCATCACAGGAGGTAAAATAAACCCATACCATTCGTCTATTCTACAAACATCTAATTTATCATAATGGAATCCAGATGTAGCTCACAACAGCTGTGCCTGGGGAAAACAGGAACCCACAAGTGAATTTACCCACCAGACAGATGAATAGCAAGATGTGTAGAGTCACTCCAAGGCAACGATAGGTGAGCTCTACTCATGAAACACTCACTTTTAATTTTCTTCTTTTAAAAATTTCTGTGTTTTCTTTTTAGTTTTCTTGCAAAAGTGGCCCAGTTCAGTACAACGGCATGTGAGAAACCTGATCACTATAGCTTTAGGTAGTGTATATTGAAAAACACTTCAAAAATATGGTATAAAAATATATTCTCTGCTAGATGTAAAGATATATACTTTCAATTTAGAAATTTACTCTGTAAATTAGCCACCACGTCTTTATTCTAGTAACGAACCAAATGATGTTGCTCATGGACTTGTTGCTCCCCTCTTGCAACTAATAAGACTGTGGCGATTGACAATTGGCTTAGCAGTTTTGGATGGAGGTTTCGGTTGCTAGCAGAGCACAAGTTGACCAGTATAGGAACTGCGTGAAGAAAGAAGAAATTCCTAATGAAATGCTGTAATTTCAAAACAGAGTTGTATAGTACCAGCTTTGGATTTCAGAAAGGTGTAACAGTAACCTTGTGTCTGGCAAAGAAAAGCAAATGGATACCGCTGCTGTCAGCACTGTACCATAATGGAAAACTTGGCATCTTAACAAAGCCTGAGATGGTAATTATTTTTATGACAAAACCAAAGGTGGAGTAGATGTCATTGATGAGCTTGGCAACCAATATGATGTAACTCAAAACACAAAGCCCTGGGCAATGGTTGAGTTTTCCTTGATGCTAAACATTGTTGGGAGTGAAACGGTGTGCACCCCCAGTATCTAGGACAAAGTCACTGCTTCCCGTGAGTATGACAGGGCCCCATAAGAAGTGTATGCAATTCAGGGAACTGAAGCACAAAGTGAGTTGGCCTTCCCCTGAGATAATATACACGACTCCTCTCTTGTTCCCCATGTAACCACCAAGGCATGGTGTTTTGTTGAAGATTAGATGTTTTTCTTTTTTCTGAATCTTTTTTTCTTTTTTGGTACCGGGGATCAAACTCATGACCTCACACTTGCCGGCAGGTGCTTATGCCACTGACTAAATTCCCAGCCCATTTTTTTATGAATTTTATCCTCCCCTTAAAATTCTCTGCAAAGTGGGGCTGGAGATTTAACTCAGCAGCATAGGCACCTGCCTGTCGTGAGTTAGACCACCTGTTAAAAAAAAAAACCAAAAACAAACAAACAAAACCCCAAAAAACACCTCTGCAACTAACTTCTTATCTGATTGTTATAAGTAAACACACTGCAGTTGTTAGAAAGTCCTTTCTCCCATCAGAAGAGGGACTCCACTTGAACTCAGATTTCTGCATCTTGACTCTTCATTGCTTCATCCATCAACACCCTCCCTCCTGAGTTTCAAGAGCTACACTGGACATGGCAAAACATGTGTGGCATGAATAGTTTGATAGTTTACAAAACAAATAGCAAGTCCAAATTATCATGGAGAAATTTTCTTAGAGAACTGGGTTTGGAACTCATAAGAGTTCATTTACAATAGAGAAAGAGCAAAATGTTTCTGCCCAGGGAATACACAAAAAATTGTGAATAGTAGTAAGCTCACAGATGAACAGGCAGATGCAAGATCACAAAGGCCTACTACAATAAGAAAACCAAAATATTACGACTGATGGAGGCCACTAGGAAGCCGTTCTGAGTAGGAATTAAAATTAACCAGTTGGTTGTCTATGTTTATTTGTGAGTCTGTCCCAGGTCTAAATCCCTTGTCTGGAAATGGTGGATGGGTTCATAGTAAATGAACCTCTATAAATCACTGGTCATGGCTATGGCCTATAGTGGCCTGTGATGCCAGTGATGCCTCAAGGACAAGCTAAGGCCTCAGCTGAGGACACCTGGCTCCAGCCCCAGTCACCTAAATAGAGACCATAGTAGCTGCAGGTGTGTTACTCCTGCACCTCAGTTGTGGCATGAAAGTGAACCTGAAGATAAGATAGTTCTCCTAAGTTAGCCTAATTTACTACTTAAAGAAGTCTTTGAACTGATCCCCAAGGTCCTGCTTAGTTCCAGCATTTTCCTCAGTATCCCCTACCTTTGTTTGTAAACCAAATAAATATGGGTCATCCAGAGAAATTCTTTGTCTCAGTCCCTGATAATCTCAAATTCTGCTAGAAGGTTTTGATCCTCCTGGAGCCCTAAAATCATGCTGCTTATTGCATTTGTTTAAGCCTAGATATCACTACCTTCAGGCAAGTCCTCTTTTTGCAGCTTTTCTTTTTGTGAACATATGAGTCATTCATTGAATGAGGTGGATGTGGAAACTAATAAATTCTCCCATTGCCTTCCCCTTCAGGTCTTCTGGGTTGACTAATTTGGATTTAATTTCAGAAAGGACCAACAGTTTATTCCATCTAGCTCACACATCATACTATGGCTTACATTGTTTTAGATCCTACTCAGTAAATGTAAATACCATGGGTGAGGGAAAGCATGGAAGTAGTGTTCTGGTTCTTACAAGTTGATTACATTGTGATTGGACAATGAAACCTTTTGAGTAACCCATAATTCTGGTATAACTCTCCCTTTCTTTTGCTATATTTGAAATTTTACTAGAGACCTTCATCTGTAGTCCCTATGCTACTGGATAATCTAAGTCCATACAATCATTTACAAGATTTTCCCTTCTGTTGGGTGACATATGCTTTACTTAGGGTTATTTCTTGCTTTCTATGGTTCTTCTGAGCCAGTTTCTGGAGGCTCACTTAGGTTCACATCCCCTGGAAAACATGTCACTAGTGGACATAGCTTTCTCTCGATTGTCCTTTTTCTTTTGTCTTCCAGTTCAAGTGTACAAAATGCTTTCAGAATTCGCCCATGAAAATCAAACAATGACTCACACTTTCAAAATTCCAGAGAGGAGAAAAAACATGGCAGACATACATGTAGCAGGATATGGAGTCTCTCTGAGACAGACAGCTCAAATGCCAGAATAGAACACCCTGGAGAGACCCAAACAGAGGGAGATGGATTCTCTCACCCCAGGAAGAAACTGAAGTGAAAGAAATTACTCGAATATGAGGTCCCGGGCTACCATTAGGGAAGCTAAGATTGGTGAGCACAGCACTCTTGCAGAGCTGCCTGAATTTCGTGCCCAAGATTGACTTGAGCAACCGAACCAGCGCCAAAGCAACTGGCTTGAGCAGCATGAGCATGGAGCTGAACAGCCCTGTGCGCAACTCGCCCAGAACCGGCCCTGCATGCAACCCACCCAGAGGCACCATGAATTCGAGCTACAGCCATGCTGAGGTCAGAGGTCGGGGAGCCCAGCAGTTCTCAGGAAACAGCATCAACATGCAGTGAGTGATGGGAATAAGAGCCTCCGGTGGGAAAGGGGCAACCAGCTGGACAACATATTGGAGTTGGGCAGGATGGTCCTAATTCTGTAAGGAAGTGGCTTCAGTTGGTTGCTCCCCTCCCAGAGTGGATTGGTGGGATCTGCTTGGACTGGGCTGAGCCCGTGGCCGGGACCCAGTGGGTCATCACAAATCAATTAATTCCCTGAGTGGCGCACACTGACACAGTGAAGGCCCGCAAATGTTGACTGGCCTGGAGGGAGGAGCCAGCATATACTACCCTTGCTTGCACTTCACTATCTGATAGCAGACTGCAAAGGGCAGAAGCCCCTAGCCTGCATGCTAAAGAAGAACCCTAACCAATAAGAAAAGGGGCTGGGAATTACACTATACACTTGTATGGAAGGAACCAAAAACATGACGAGACAGAGAAATAAGAAAAAGTCCCCAGCCCCCAACCCTGAGAATATTGATCCAGGACAGGAAAATATAAAAGAGATTGAGGGCAGCAAACATGCAACATCAAACACAGTGTCAACGGACATAAAGAGACATCTTCGGGACCTCGTAAACAAGATCAAAACTGAAATATTAATTTAAGTTAAACAAGAGATAAGTAGATTAATAAAAGAAAGCCTGGGCATCTCTCAAGAAGACACAGACAGAAGAATGGAGGAACACAGAAAGAGAGAACTGTTCAATGAAGAATATAAAAAAACCCTAGAATTCATGAAGCAGATTCAAAGAGATTACCAGCAAACTAAAGACTCCATAGCAAGTTGGCAAAACTGCTTGAAAGAAACCAAAGATAGAGTATCAAAAATTGAACACAGGCTTGCAATGTGTGATCATGAAAGGGAAGATCTCTTAAAAATAACAAGGGAGCAGGCAGTAATCATACAAAGGCTAGAGGACAACAAGAGGATCTATAACTTAATAATAAAGCATGTAAATGAAGAAGCAGGAGTCAAAATAGAAGAACTGCAAAGGCTATTCACAGAAATTATTAAGGAAAACTTCCCAAACATAGAAAAAGAAAATGATATGCAGATGTATGAAGCATACAGAACTCCAGGCACCTACAACCAAAACAGAGCTACACCCAGACACAGAATAATCAAGATCCCAGAAGTTCAATATAAAACAGAATATTAAAATCCATCAGAGAAAAGAAACTGATCACTTATAAAGGAAAACCCATCAAAAGCATGGCAGAATTCTCAACACAGACTATCAAGTCAAGAAGAGCTTGGAGTGAAATAATTCAAGCCCTGAAGGAGAACAACCTCCAGCCCAGATTGATGTATCCTGCAAAACTCTCTCTAGAAATTAATGGAGAAGCAAGATGCTTCCATGACAAAAAGGAACTTGGAGAATTTGTGACCACCAATCCAACCCTACAAAAAATATTGAAGGACATTTTAGAGAGAGAGAAAAAGAATATGAGCATTTCAGGAACAGTGGCAGAGAGTCATCAGTGAACGAGGCAGACAGTGGAGTGGAAGAGAAAAATAGACTATCAATGGCAGAAAAATAGAATAGCAGAAATGAGGCAGAGAAGATTGGCTATAATCTCTAGTATAGAGGGCCTCAAAATATTAACAGAGAGAAACACAGGCAGAGTAGATCAAGAAATAGGGTCCATTGAGAGGCTCTGTATAGAGGCAGTGGGGCACAAAACAAGCAGTGCACCCTATGGGAGTGAAAGGGGAGGAATGGTCTGAAAAAGGAAGGCAGAGGATATTGTTAATGGGGTAACAAGATTTAAAATCTACATTATTCTCATCGCTCTGCTTGGATGGATTACATGCTGTTCCAGTTGGTCTACTTACACTACATTTGAGGACATGGTCAGCTATCCCCAAAATAAGGACATATTATGGTAATCATCCTGAATTTCCTATCAACTTAATCTGAAGCCCTTTATAACTTATACTGTCTTATTATGACTGATCTTATTTGAATCCGGTTTGGTAGATTGCTATTTTGTATTGACTGATTTTATTCAAATCTGTTATGATTGATAACATCAGGTCTAAAAGTATAGGCAACTACACTGAAGATGACAAGATTCACTAAGATACATTCTCTGGTTTGATTATTACCTGCTTTTGAAGTCTTATAATATCTCCAATGCTTTGTTTTTATTAATGTTGTTATACACTGCTGAGACACAATGGTAACCATTGTAGATCACCTTGTATTGTGGTTTTATATGACTTTTTGCTTCATGCTTTTCTAGGAATTGTTTTGTTTTGTCCTGCTTTGTTTTGTTTTGTTTTGTTTTTCCCTCTAATACAGAATGGATAGATACACATGTCCAGACTCATGCATGTGTAGAGCTTATAAACAGTTTATGAGAACCAACTATATAATGCGTGATGAAATGAACAACTACTTTGAAGGAAAAGAGACATGATAGTACCCAGTGCTGATTCCGTAATGCCATGATGTGAAATCCAGCAATCAACTATCATTCTTTGTTCAAAGTGATTTTAGCTTGTTTTGTTTTGTTTAAGTTCAACACACATGAAGGTATGGACAGCTGTTTTGAAGAGAATGAGAGACACTATGATCAGTTCCATTCTATATTGTTTCAAGTGAATTCCTATATGTGACAATATGGACCGCTATTTGGAAGAAAACAAGAGTCAATATGATAGCAAGTGAATATCTCTGATTGTCTAGCTTTGAAATTTATGTCTCTGACATTGCTTTCTTGTGACCTGCTTTGTTCTGTTTTGTTGTGTTTAATTTTACCCTTTTGATATAATTGCATGTATGTTTGAGTGTGTAAGATGGATGACCATATTGCTGTTTTTATCAGACCATGGAGAAGAACTGTTAACAGTGTCACTGTTTGAATGTCTACTTTGCATGTTTTAATTTTGTAATTTGAACAACTATTTCCAAGATGTCAGTATGTAATTTGTCAAGTAATGATTTCTTAGTGGTGTTGTTCTTTTCCTTTTTTCCTTGGAATTCTGTATTGTTGCTACCCTTTATTCTGTTTTGTTTTGTTTTTTTCTCTTTAAATAAAATTAAAAAAAAATTCCAGAGAACATAAATCCAGGCTTTCTGTATTCTTTAGGAGTAACTACTGTGTACTTTGTTTTGCTCTTAGACTCCATGATTATCTGACAGAGGACACTGATCAGTGTCTCTAAAGATTTCCTCTCTAGATGCTCTGCCCATCACGTCTAACTGCAGGTAAGTGAGGTACAGCTGTTAGTAGCTCGCCCTTTATATTTCCTTATTGTGTTCGCCATATAAGATTTTACATCATAATTTAGACTCAAGGAGCCAAGCATTTTTGATAATTATCTCATTTTCTTGCTTAACTGAAACTAAGCCATAAGTAAACTGGTTTGAATACTCTGTTACATTTGTCAGAAGTTTCAATCTGTTTTTCTCTTCCATATATCTAGTAAGACATGTCACCTTGATTTTTGGCCATCTCAGAGATAACTTTCTGTTTTTTCTGCAGTTATGGTTCATAAAATAAGTTATATATCGATCATTTCCAAGGATCTAGAGGAGGAATGTAAAGCTGGTAAGATAGTATAGCCCACGATGTGAAAATAAAATTTCTTCAGTAGCTTTACTGTTCATAGAATGTTATTTATTGCCAGATATTTATTTTATATTGGGAAGACATAAACAACAAACATTTTATATTGTTCTTTTTTGTGTGGCTCAAAACATTTAAATCTGTAGATAAATCCCCTCCATTCAAAATTCTCTACTACTTATAGCATACAAAAGAGTGCTTATGCTTCAAGCACTCTTTCAACATTCTAATGTTCACAGCACAACAAAATAGCATAGAGAGATAGGTAGATAAGTATACACATATATCTAAACATAGTTCAATAAAAGAATTAGCAAAATAATATGCAATCATAGCACAAGGAACATCAAAAGGCACACACTCATTTGGGCATGAGCAGCAGGTGGAGGAACAGTAGGCACAGTGCTTCTGTTGGCATTGCTTTTCACTCTAGAAATAAGGCCCTGGGTCAAGTGCTCATGAGATTATTTTATTTCTAGTTGAATTAGAATTGTGCAAGAACTTCCAAGTTTGGGAAGTGTCATAGCTCAAACCTGTTAGAGAATCTGTTTTAGCCATGGCACTGAAATCTGCTGCCATTTGCCATTGTATATTCCTAGATGGTCATTCAGTACATTAAGCAAAAACCTTCTTGTTTAGTCTATCTGGTAACTGTTAAGTTCCAATATTTTAGTCATTTCCAAGAATTCTGAACAATTTCTCGGTTATAGTCATTGTTCAGTTGATGCTTTGCTATATATTTTATTGAGCTGCCATTGTTTTTGTATGACAGTGCTGATGATGCAGAATCTGACAGGTATTTCTGATCATGTTATTATCTTATGCACAGAAGTACTACCCAATTAATGCACAATGCTTCACTTTGTAAAAAATAATTTAATGTTTGCTTGAAAACAGTTTAGAATAATGTTGAAGGTAGAAGTGAGGCCAAAATAGGATCCCTAGAAACTTTCTTTTAAGCTTCAAACTTTATTTTCTAAGCAGAAGGTAAAACCTTTTTAGGAACTCAGCTTCACCTTTATACGCAGAATTGCGAAATATTCCTCACCTTTACCAGTCTGACGAGCATAATCGGTTGCCAGGTTCCTGTAACACAAAGTTGGTACATGGGACGGAGATGTCAGGAAGGGCCCAAAGAAACCACTTACCCGTTCCTGGAATAAGGGCACTCCAGGAAAGCTTGTGAGTGGCTATTTCCAATTCTAACTCCCTTTTCATATAAAAACAATAATGATAGCACTAAATTAAGCCTCCCATGTCCCCATGCTATGCTGCTGAATTGCAATGAAGCTGGCTTCAGTGCCTGTGGAGTGATGGCATTCCCCAATCTCATTACTGGAAACTCTGCCTTGTCATTTAACATTTAGTGGAGCGTGGAGTGTTGCAGGTGAAATTTTCTTTCAGTTTAAATACATGATTGTAATGGTAAGTTGGATTCCTCTTTATCTGCTTGAGGATGGATAGGGACATTCATTCATTTTTGCATGTAGTGGATGAATATTTCCTAAATATCTGGTGTGCATCAACATGATGGCATTTGTTAAGGAAGATAAAAGAAGTATTCTTGCTCTTGAAAGTGGAGATGCTTACATTGAAATCTTCAGTTGCTCTGTGAGTTTTCCTTAGTTATACTTCTTAAAGTAATAATGATTAACGATACCACTTTTTGATCATTTACATTCCAGGCACCATTCTAAGCACTTTAAAAAATCAGTTCATTGATTGTATTATTAGCTCCCTCCCAAAATACACAACATTACAGATTTAGAAACAGAATTTGAAAAAAGATCATATCTTCTCCAAAACACAGTATCCAGTCTATAAAGTAATAACAAAGTAGGTAAAATGGTAGAGAAAAGACCTCAATTCAGGTTAGTTTTACTCCAAAATTTCTTTTTTTAACTTCAGACTCTATTGTATTCACAATTCTAAATCAAAACTAAAATTAATGCAACCATAATTCAGAGCAGAATTCAGAGCAAACATAGGAATAGAGCACATGAAGATACCATAAAGCTGACCTCTACATCAGAAGCATCAGGGAACATACAAGAAACATGCTATTCTCCTGATTCTTTACATGTGATCATGTAATCAAGTCCCGAAAAAATTTGTTCCTATATTTTTCCAAGTATGTTTCTTCTTGTGTGTTCATTCTATTCCTTTCCTGTTAACAGCTTCCTGACTTATTTTTCTACTCAAATTTTATATCATTAATCTGTCTGTTGAATTATGATATGAAATCAAAGTAATATACACATCTGACCAGGTCTCCTTGATGTAGAGAACATAATGATGGTTTTTCCATTATCTCAGCCAAAGCCCAATATGTTTCATGGGATTTAGCCTCTGTACCTGTTCTTTCCATGACTTCGCTGTCTTCTGAGATCTCCAATGGAACAAAGACACATGCATTTTATGGTATCCACCATTCTCCTTCTATCCTTAGATCATGAAGACTATCTCTATATTTCTGATAGGCCTAGCACACATTTTTAGCTTATCATTTCCAAATTTTCATACCATGGATCTTCAATATTTCCTAAAGCCTTGTGCGTTGAAAGCTTGGACCTCCCCACTTAGTGGTATAAATGTAAAATGGGGTAAACTTTAGAAGGTAGACATGGTTAGAGGAACTTTAGAAGGTAGACCTGGTCCCGGAGGGTATGCCTAGAAGTGTCTGGTTTATTCCTATTTCTTACCTTCATTTTCTTTTCAATGTCAGAGGAACTACCCTTCTCCATTATATCCTATCTGACGTGATATTCTACCTTACCATGTGCTTAGAAACAGTGGAGTCAAACAGTTATGGATGACTGACATCTCTGAAAGTGTCAAAATAAATCTGTTATGGTTTCAAAATAAAATGGATTACAAGTCTCACACATTCAGAATTCAGAATTTGGAAGGTGAACGTATGATGGGACTCTATCCTTTTCATTGTATTAATCCACTGATGAGTGCATAGCTGAATGTTTTACAGGGAGTGGGGTGTGGTTGTGCATGGATCCCTGGGGCATGGCTTAGAAGGGTGTGTTCTTGTTCTCAGCTCCTCCCTTTTGTTCTCTGCTTCCTGACTACTACAGGTTGAGCAGTTTTCCTCCATCACATTTTCCTATTTTGCCTTAGAGCCAGTGCACCACATGTAGGCAGAGCCCTGCCTTACTTTAAGCTATGGCTGCTGGTATTTTGCACCAGGGATGGCAAAAGGACAAATGAAAAATCTTACTTTCTTTAACTTGATTTTGTCCTTTTGTAGTACACTATACAATCTTAATACAGGGCCCTGTGTTTTACAAATGTGATGCTTGAAATCATAGTCAAAGGCATGACAATACATTTCTATTAAATTGAATTAAAACAAAATGACAGTATGACATACAAAACAACCATACTAAAACAAAACCTTGAGCTGAGATATTATTAGTTTTTCTAGAAGAAAAACCAAGAGAACAACTTAGAGTAATATAATAGTTAAAAATCCAAAGACCTAGGTATTTCTCCCAGACTTTCCACATTTTTACATTCACTTTCTATATAACCTCAGAACAATCACATGTGATTCGGTGTGGGTCTCAATTTCCTAACTGATTAAATGACTGTACCGTATCATCCATGTATATCACTCAAGGAATAAATTACTATGGTGATCATACTAACTACACTATACACCAGAAATGATATTTCTCTTGATATATTCCTTTTAGAGGCCACATACTTGAATCAAGAGAAGATTCGTTCTTTAGATTCAACAAAAGATAGTAGAACTTCTATGTTATAGGCAGAAACATCCCTTTCTCACAAGAAACTATCATAAGTCACATGCTCCTAGTTAGCTGAACAGAGTAAGAAAATAGGGACAGAAATCTACAACACAGAATCGCTAACATGGGGCAACATCATAGCCTCTGTGCATGTTCGTGTCTTCTCTACTGTATGACCAAAGTTGCCATAATATCCTGCATTCTATCTCGATTCCAAGGAGATTATTTGAAACTTCCAAAGCAAAAAATGTAAGAGCAGCCATCCTTGGTTTCTAGAAGCACTGTTCCATCAGTGATACAAAGGTTAGCTTGAGATACTGTGATGAGGTTACAGTGGCTGGCCAAAATGCTCATCTCTTTAATTGTAACCCACTCAAATGAGTGATGTTCAAAAGCTGTCTGATCAGTTTACACAAAATATAGCACATTGTCTGCAAGATTCACATGCACTCTATTTCAGTCAACTCTACCTACTAAGGCTAAGATGGTAGGTCTAGTATTTGAGGGCCTTATGGATGTCTTGAACAAAGGAAAACAAAAATTTATGGTAAATTTTTATACTGTTAAAGATAGAAGGTTGTATGTAAGATGAAATTTGGTCATAGTCAGCTGGTTACTGTAGCTAGAATCTTTTGACATTGTTAAGAATCAATTAAGCACTGTTCCCTTGTCATGGTCCCTTGGCAATTTATCCTGGGTACATTCATAGCCTCTTTGTAGGTGAAATACAAATGGGACTGATTTAGATCAAGGACAGCTTTAAGACTAATGAGTGGATCCCAGAGACAGGCTAATGAAAAGCTTTACAAGACATTTGCTCAACTCTCTTCTCTGCATGTGCCCAACTTTAAAGCATTTATCAGCTCCCACCAACCTTCTTAAGAACAAAGAGACAAAACTGAGGGCCCTAATTATTAAAGACCAAATAAAAATCAGAAGGAATTATGTAAACATAGCTAAAGTCCACAATTTATAGCACCACATCTTAAATTTGTCTTCAGAAAAAGAGACAGTTGGTTTTATGATGAGAAATTATAAAAGTCATAATTAAAAAAATCATTGTTGAGGGATTTGTTAAAAGCAGATCATGGGTCTCAGCTTTTAGTGAATTTATTTTAAACCTCCTGAAGCAGACACTGCAAACTTTTACATTCTAATGAGTGAACTAAAATCATATATTTCAAAGCAAATAGTACTCATAAATTACATTTATGACACACGAGGTTGCTGACTGCCGTGTAGGGAGCACAGAGTAATGGTGCTAATATGCACTCTAGCTTGATATTCTCAGTTCCCAACATGCTGTAATTCCACACTACAAATCTTTAAATGGCAGTTATATTTTAATTAATGTGATTATGTGCTGCCATTAGCAAACCCTCCCCCAGCACATTTCTCCTGCCAGGCCCATGAATGCCAGTAAACCATTAACATAAAAGGGCTGTTTGCTTATTAAATTCATCCACACAAATAGGAAAGGGTTGCAATTGTTGATTTGCCACTGAAAGAACAGAATGAGGAGGAGTTTCTCAGTGCCTGGCAGTTGCAATTATCTGGTGTAATTAAGTCTAATTTATAAACCCCCCTCAAATGAGAAAGTAACAATTTTTGTTAATTAACAAGAGCATTTGTAAAGCTCGTTAACTCCATCATTCATAGCCCGCCTGGAAAAATGAGAGCATATGGCTGTTAGGATGGGACATGTTGCTTATGTGTATTTGTGCATTAATCTATTTGGAAGGCTAATGATTGAAATGGGAGCTAGAAATGGATGTTAGATTACTGAGCAACGAAGATCTACTGTTTTCATTTATCTTTACAGCAATGTGAGTGCTTTGTCATTATCTTCTGCATACGGTTTCATTATTCTGATACAGCACTCCACATTGCCTCATACCATCAGGCCCATAAGCCTGCAGGGTACAAGAGCACTTATCTTTCCTGATGACTGTTGAATCATTTAAAACAAGTTATTAGTGAAACAATTAAAATGATATTGGTTCACAATTGTATTTATAGCTGGCAGGCATAATGGAACATTCTGAATAGCAGTTGGGGGTTCTCAGAATGGATGGAAAATGCTGTTAATCAGAGACAAGAGAAACCTCTAAAGAAAACCTAAATTGCAAGAGCATGTTAATTGTATTGGAGCATTTCATTTAATTGAGAACAAAGGGAAGGTAAAAATCATATTATCAATGTTTTATGAACATGAAGAAATAGGAAAATTACTATGTCATTTGTCACGTATCTTCTTTAGAAGTGAAATTTTAAGAGGCAGTATTTAACTTTAACCAGAGCAGGCCAAATACATCGTACTCCTACACATTTTCATTTTCAAAGGGAACAGCAAAATAAAACATAACAAATATATTAACTTATAGAGAATTGCATTGGGAAGAATACCCGACATACAGGAAAAGATTCCAATCAGAGTTAAATATTCTTAAATGGCTATAAAGGCAGTGAAGGTTGTCCTTGCTCAGTTCCATTTACGGTTGTTAAGAAATTACTACAATCCGGTTATCTGTAAGGAGTATATGCTACACCATTCTTATCTTTGGTAGCAGATGTCACTGGAATTTAGAAGAGATGATTGGCAGCATATAGTAGATGAACAGCAAACTTCTTTCACATTCATGTTAAATGTGCCTTAGCTTATGTTGTAAATGGAAGCTATCAATTACACCGCATTGTGTGAGGGGAGTTTGTTTATATGTGCTTGGAGGAAACAAAGCTAGGGGACTAGAGTTAGGATAGGCCATGTTAAAAGGAAGATCGACTGGAAGAAATAAGGCTCATGTTTGAGTTTTTCTCTAATAAACTTTCATCTTATACATGAACTCAGATTTCTTGAGTGAAAGACCAACTTGTTTTATTGAAAATATGGACTATATCAATCATTTCATTTTAGGGTTATGTTCAAAAAATGGACCTAAATGTAATTTGTGTGATTGTTATCAACAACTCAAAAGGTTTGATTGGTTTTAATATTAATACAGAAAGTCCAAATAGTATAAGAACATTAGCTATCAACCCAAACATTGTGATTCCAAAATAGAAATCATTTGTATAAACATAGACAGAAAAAGGAACAAAAATGAATTTGTCTATGAAGGAAGAATTTAAAGTAGAAATTTAAAAAATGAGATGAAATTTGATACCAAAAAATATTTGATAAAGAAAGCCTGAACCTGCTTAAATCATTGTACCATAACAATCATAGATATTTGGTTATATACTACCTTTAAGTATCCTTATTAGCATGAATGTGGGTGTTAAAGAAATAAATTAGTAACAGTGCTTATGAAGTTCATTCTGTGTATCACTAAGGGTTTAAATATGTAAGTTTGTAAAACCACATAATACTTCTCAAAACAACTTATGAATGATGATTACTCTCATTTTGTAGATTAGGAAATCTGGGTTCCAAAACTTTAGCAACATGCTTATCGACAAAAGACTGGTCACTGGAAAATATTTGTCCGTCATCTAGAGAGCAGTTCCTCATTGAGTTGTGCTTATGAACTTGTATGTTGACTTTGCTCATGTATCTTCCTCCTTTGGGAAATATTAACAAGGAATGATCCCATACTTGTTTTTCCAGTTTATAAATTATAAGCTCATGGATAAAATACATTTATATAAACAAACAATAACATTGAGCCTAGTATGGCAAATAAATAGTTGCTTCGTTGGCTGCAGTTTTCTGACTTTCCAAATTTAAGTGAGGTGAATGGCTAGTAGAGGAGAGAAAGGGCAGGTGGACAAACGAAGGGTAGAATTTACTTGTTTCTTTATCTTTTTCTCATCCAACTCTCTCCTATTCCCACCACCACTCACAAGAATAGCCAATGCTTTCTTGTCCTTTGGTACCATTCTATTTTATAAGGAAACATAAAATATAACAGCCTCTAGCTACCACCTGATCATCTTGCCACTAGATTTGAATGGTTATAGGTTTATTATTACTGAAATTCTGCCTTAAACATGATCTCCCCATTTGACTATACAATAGAGTATATTAAAGATTGTTTTTTCCTTCATATTTCTAAACTATGATTCATTGTGCAACATAATAGACACTGATAGTATAGGAAATCCTTTATAGTATGTTATTGGATATCTATTTTTCTCTTAAAACATATGAATGTTTCTATTAATTTTGTTTAGTTAAATTTCAATCAAACTTCAATGCATTTATGATTTTACACATGTGAAGGCAACAAATTATTTAATCTACTTTACATAAATATATCATGATAATATAAACCCTAAATTTTGTTTTCATTGGGCCTTTATATGAAAATAATACTTTGTGTATTATAAACAGTCTATGCACCTTACACGTCTACTTTATTTAGAGCTAAGAAGCAGGGACAATCAATTGATGAAGAGAGACAAATTAGAATTATATGCTAATATTTATGTGTAACATTCCATTGTATTTAAGATTTTCTTCTTGTTTTAACTATACATAATTTAAATAAGACAGAATGAATATAGTTTCCAAAGTAATGTCCCCATTACCTTCTCAGACACTCCTGGAAGTGTGATTTACTAATCTACAAAAACTAACTTCAGAATAAATAAAAAGATTTTAGCAAAATTAACATTTCTTAAGATCATCAATCAAACTGAGATGCATTTGACATTGCCCTGCAACGTCTTTCCAGTCAGTGGTGTTATGTGTTTGTGTCTAAACTATGTTTACCATTATTCTTTTTCCTTTTTCCTGCAGTGCTGGCATCTGAATCTGTGTGCAAGTGAAGAGAACTACCCCACAGCTACAACTATGACATTTTGTTTTATATGTTGTCTTGGCTTATTTACCCTGACAGTCTTGCCATTCTCACAGCTAGAGGAGCCAGAACCACACACTGAGTATTCAAAAAAGAAGAGAGAGAAATTTTCTAAATACCATTTTTTATTTAAATATCATAACTTCCATAGCGAAAACATGAAGTTTACGACTGTATAGGGGATTTAAGCAGGGTGTCTGATGAATTTCTGTTCTTTCTAGTTCAGGATTATTGAATGAGGAAAATAGAAAAAGATGAGTTAACTTCCCCCACTGACAAGACTTGTTTTCCCCTTCATCCTCCTCGTCCAGAGTGAAAAAGAAGCATGAGTGGTAGGAAGCTGAAATAAAGCTGACTCTGAGAACAGAACCTCAGTACTTGTTTTCCTTTTCCCAAATCTCAACATTCTTCAATATTTCTCTGGTTTCCCTATGCAAAAAACTAAAACAAAACAAACAAACAAACAAAAACCCAGGGAAGAATGAGGAAATCAGAATTGCTCTTTGTTTATACCAGTAAAATTTTTCTTCCTAATTGATAATTGCATTCAGTGTGATTTCATAATGGATCCAGTTATGGGAAGTTGGTGTCAGGCTCTGGGTCTATTCTGAGAAAAGTCTCCAGGTGCTCTGGCACATTCACATCAACCTCTGATCACCCAGTGAAGCTGCTGCTTTGATAAAGTTCCCTTACTTCTATTGTTTGCCTAACTCCAACATTAGTTTCTAGTTGGATTTAATGTAATTGCATTATGTCTGGATTCCTGTAATCTTTGATCATTACATAACCTGCTGCGTGCTCCATTTACTCCTTACCCTGTTTTTCCATCTGCATTGTTGCCTTTTACTTCTGGTTTCCTCATTTTCAGATCTTCCCAGGTAACATTTTGCAACTTTGCTCACACCACACTTCTATAATTGTCTTGAACTATTTATTTAGGGGACTCAAAAGTAGGAGTTAGCTCCCAGTTCTCTGGCTTCTTCACTGCCAGTTTAGAAGCATCTACTCTCTGATGTACCAGTTTCCAACGGAACCATGTGGCCTCATTCATAGCTGCTATCTTTCATTTCCTGGTGACTGCAGCATAGTTAAGAATTTAAGTGTCCATTCCTCAGTGCTTGACTTGAAAGCAGTTCGTCCAGTGGTTCACAGCCATGGCTCTTAGTCTTGATCTTCCTGATAACTTCTTACCTTAACCCTCTCTTCAGTTAAATATCTAATCCTGAGTTCATGCATCACCTCCTCTTGCCGTATGATCAATTTACTTGAGATCCAAACCCCAATTTGTCTCACACTAGGTAATTCCTCTAAATTTTTCATTGACTTTCTTAAATTGTACTTCAAATGACCTTTCTTTTCCTTTGGCTTTAATGAGATCTTTTTTGTACAGCACACCTCATTTATCCGTGGTCTCTCACTCTCAGATCTCTGCAAAGCTTGCACTGCAGCCCTTGGGGTTTCAGGTACTGTAAGCTGCCGATTTTTTGATCTATGCAATTGGTATATAACCAAGCAGAGTTCATCCGTAATCGTAGCATATCTTCATTGTTTTTAGCCCAAACATACGTTTGAATTTGTCCTGGCCCAAGGAAGTTATACAAACCATCTATCGATTGACCCCAGACTTGGTAGCTTCTTTTTCGCTCCCTCCTCCTGTAAACACTGTTCTAAATCAAGTACACAGTTGCTCTTTTAAATTTTGCCTAGTTGTGTGACTTATTGAACTATTTGGGAAAATACCACAGCCTTGAATGCTACTACTCCTACAAACTCACATTTTAAAATTTCCTGTCTGATATTTAAAGTCCGTTACATGCTTAACAGCCTTAGTGTACTACAATAATACTTTGGGGAGAAAACTGAGGCACTCAGGCATTGAATAGTCAATATCGTCTCTGTTCTAGAAGCACCAAAGAGAGGTTCGCCTGTACCTGGGTTAAGCTAAGCCTTCCAGATTTCCTCTTCTTCCTCTCTTCCTTGTTCAGCAGTACCGCATATCTTCCACTATACTTCTTCCTGTTACACGTTCCCTGTGTATTTCATACACACAGCCCTGTCAAAACTATCCTCCTGAAAGGATAAACCTTAGTTTATCACAGCCCTTCTGAAATCCCCGTAACAGTCCCTACCACTCTTAGGTAAAGTCTAAATATTTTAATTTTTCTTTCAAGAATCTAAATTATTATATGATTCTAGATGCCTTATCTCTTATTTAACTGGCCCTTTTGCATGGTTCCTTTTACTTTATGACCTTTGTGTATGCTAAATCCTTAGTCTACAAAAATGCCCTGTCCGTCACCCTACCCTTCATCCTGTCACCCAACTGGACCGCTTTTCAATGAGCCATGATATTTTCACACTTACCTTGCAGTTCATCTGATCTTTCAAGTATTTCAGAAGTGATATTCAACTACTTCCTCTAAGAATATATCTTTGAATACCCAATCTTGGGTTACTCTGATAATATCCTACATTATTGCTAACATTGCCTTGGTCAGATCATTTTAATTTTCTGTTTACTTCTTTGTGTTTCACACTAGGTACCAAGCACTATACTGACAGAAAAAATCCATCTGCTTCACTGATTTTTTTTTTTTTTTTGGGTGCAGGCACATGGATCCCACACATAAAGCCTTCATGGACTGAGCAGCATGAGTCTAGGTGTTTCAACTAATGATAGGTCTAAGAGCATATAGAAGTTAGTGAAAGGAATCATGCAGGATCTATAGGAGCACATGATTAGTTTTACAAAGATAATCAGGCATGATATATGATGTAAAGAAATCAAGATCATTGAAAAACCCTCACCTGATCCCCAGCAAAAAGCTCAAAAATGAAGAACATTAGAAACATCAATGTACATGTTATCAAAATTCCAATTCCTCAGAAATTACATAAGGGATGTTTCCAGAGAAAATAAATATTTCAGGTTATAAGAGAACACTTAGCTCCACAACATTCCCATGACCTGACATCAAGTTTCACCAGCAGAGGTCCTGTGAGAGCTCTCTCGGCTCTTTAGGTGACCAGATGTGCTGTAGACTACAGGCTACCTGAGGATTCAGAGGAAGGTAACGGCGATATTTTGAAACATTGTTAAACTTGATAAACAAGTCCTTCTCATTCTTTTGCACACTGAGACATAACACAGACATTAATTGTGCTTCGACCTTTTTGACTCCTCAGCTAAGTTACTTGATGACACCATGGTGTTTACATCCATTGGAAAGAAGTTTTGACTGTGTGGTCATAAAATTACTGACTGTGTGGTCATAAAATTGCCACAAGCTGCGTAGAGCAACTAACAGGCACCTAAAACCTGTTTTCTAGTTAAATATCAAATCTTATGGTCTTTCGTAAAATACAGTAGAATCAAAGTGACAGTAATCCACAAATCTAGGTCATAGGTTAAGCATTGAATATGCTAATAATTCTGCCAGAAAACATTGAAAGAAACAAAATTCAAAAGGGTTTCTATTTATATTAGATTAAGGAAAGAGCCTTAAAATTAGCTTTCAATATTCAAAAATATTTCATAGCTGTTCTTTTTATTTTATCTGCCCTTGCTTGTTTTCTGTTAGTGAACCTAAAATATTTGCGGGTAGTTCCCCATACATACACACTTCTGATCTCAAAATTTTTAGTCTGTTTTTCAGAGATTGAATGCGAGGCATTCATAATGAACAATTTCCTCATTCATTTTATTATTATTAGTTCCACTTTTAAATCACATATATCTTATTTTTTAATATCACCATTATAACTTTTTTA
This sequence comes from Dolichotis patagonum, assembly GCA_004027295.1. NCBI lineage: Eukaryota > Metazoa > Chordata > Mammalia > Rodentia > Caviidae > Dolichotis > Dolichotis patagonum. The sequence continues at coordinate 236,165 of PVJX010000439.1, forward strand.
TATACATCACTTTTTACTTATAATCTTACTTATAATGTTTTACTATGATGGATTTTTTGTTAGTTGAACCTGAAGGTTTGAAGAGATCATTATGTGTAGTATTTTAAAACGTTATTTCACTTCTGATCAGGATTAAAAAAATTCAAATATAATATCTAATTGCATATTTAATTTTTTATTATGGCATTATTGATGAGTTTGTGTAAAAAAAGAAAGCAATTTTAGCTGGCGTGGGAAAGCAAACCTGCAACATTTAATTTAGCAGTGAAGCCCAAGACTGAGGTAATGATTATATTTATGAAGTTATGCCATGTGGTTAAGAGCCACAAGAAAACAATATCAAATCCTTATTCTTAGAAATCCCAGAATAGAATGTCCCTAGTGTCTATATTTTAAGTAAAGTGTATGGGTAAAATCAGAGGAACAAATACGGGGCTTCGAAGTTCAGTTTCTCTCCAAATCATTAGCATAAAACAAAAGACTGAAATAGCCCCTACAGCATGAGATTCTTTTCCAAAATGGCCATTTTCTCCAGTGTGACCCTTAAATCCACAGGTCTCTACCATGTTGCTTGCAATAGACGTGAGGAGTTTAAATTACTGTCTGAATCATCGGTCACAGAGACCTCAGAAAGAAATTTCTGTTGTTTATTTAGGAAATTAAAGAGATTTGTAGGAATATGAAAATTACAGTCCGTCTTTTAGAGGAACATCTCTTTGTTTTAGTCATTCTGAAGAAATATGCAAGTCATATAAACAATCTAACACTAAAATATTTTCAATGCCACAATTCGGGGAAATAATAAAATATAATTGATTGGCTTAGAGATCATGAAGGAGCCATTGTTTGTTTAGGGGTTTTCACATCACAATGTTCTATGACTGAAATAATTTACTTTTATTTCTGGTGCTGATACTGGAATATATATGTTTCTGGTATAAAATAACTTTAGGCATTTTAAATATATTTGATGTTTCAAGTGCAAACCAGAGAAGGGAGCTTTTGGTGTTCCTAACTCACTCTGGATGTATTATATTTCTCTGTGTTCAAAGACTAGACCACAATCATTCACTGCACTGGGCCGGATCTGCTGTGCTTAAATACTGTTCGGCAGTGGTAAGAACACACAGCCAAGCTGAATGACTTCCCAGATCTAAGCAGCCCGTTTGCAGTTCCCGGGCTGATGGGGGCCGACACACATTGCTCCCTAAATCACCCTTACTTTAATATCCCAGGCCCTGCTGAAAGGCCTCAGTTGATGTGAGCCTCAACCCATGCCTGTCCCTGCTGGATTTCATTGAGCTGGAAAAAGGAACTTGTAACAGCCACTGGCATTGAGCTTTGCTTACATGGGACCTTCTCCCAGCCACTGCTTTAACTCCAGTGACCTTTTCGCCCACACTTAAGTCTGCAAGGAACTTGGCAAAGAGCAGTGAGAAAAAAAAAAAAAAAAAAAGAAGAGTTTTCAGAATTTTGTTTGGCGGGTCTGTAAGCTACTAAGACATACGAGCATTGCTGCAAAAGTCCATTTCTGATGGTTGAAGCTCACTTTTATTTTTAGCATAGATTGCTCGTTTAGTCATACATTGGCTCTTTCAAAAAATACTTGTGATCACTGTGTATGGACCTGCTCACATCCTTTTTTCCACCTCCTGAAATTAACAACTTCCCTAATGTGTTTCATACCACTTTGGTAGTGGCGAAATTCACCGTCTTCTTTCAGATGCTTGCATACTGCTGAACGCTGCATGCTTACTTTTGGTTAGCTAATTGTTGGTCTGCAGATTTCCAACATTGCTCATTTTACCCACACTGAAAAAGAAAACCACTGCAAGAATCTCACACATACTTAGAAGAATGGCTGCTTTCTGCTTGTCAGCACTTTAGAAACTGAGACCCAGGCTAAAAATTCTCACTGAATCCTGGTTCTTGTTTGGCTTCTGTCCCACTTAGCGCAGGTAATTCTATGCAAGGTTCTAGAGTAATGTGGGATATAAGAAGTATAAGAAAAGAGGCAGAGACGTGTATCATTCTCCCTCACAACACTGGATGCTCATTCTTCTCATTGATATTAGCACAAGATATGTAAACATCATTTTTATTTTTGCATTTATATTTGTCTATTTGAGACAGGGTTTTACTATGAAGTTCAGGCTGGCTTTGAAATTATTTTGCAGCCAGGCTGGCCTTGAACTCACAGTGATCCTCCTGCCTCAGCCTCCTGAGTGCTGGGATTACAAGCATCTCTTTCAATAAATCACTAAATAAAACTGAACATCATTTTTGGGAAGTAGGTTTAGTTTCTTTTAATAATGCTTGTGCCACAAAGCAGAATTCAAAACACTTCAAAACATATAAAAGCTGTGGTTGCCACTGGTTTGTAAGACAATCTTCTATTTCTCAACTTTCATTTAGAACAACATGAGTTTAGACCATTAGAGAAAAGCAGGAGTTCCTTTCAACCATTAGAGAGAATGTTTCGTCAAAGAACTTTTTGTTTGTTAAGTTGCAACACAGACATACCTCCATACATTTTTGGTAGGATTTAAAGTCCCTTTTTGTATGATGTTGTTGGAAATAGTGACTTGGTTTCCCATCATTCTATCTGATGTTTCTATTCATAGGTATTTGACATGAGTTTGATAGGTACAAATTGAATACACTGGGTTTAATTTATTTCAGGTATGGATTAGCTAACAAGTCAATGATAGAAATCCTGATATTTCTATAGATGAAATGATTTTCAACTAGGATAATGTACTACATCCTGTGTGGCAGTTTTACATTTGCTTCTTGTCAAATGAGTGCTGTACTTCTTGCATATGGTAACTAATCAGTTACAAAGAGAATTAAATCTTCAAATATTGCAGTAATATCTGGTTGCTGAAAGCTTTCTAATTTCTAGAACATATTAGCCTTTTTGTTAGTTCTAAAATTGAGCTATCTTATTACTTCCAATAGACCTGGTAAATTTTACTTACACCGGGGAAAAATACAATCCTCTCAACCCAATGTAGCAATAAACACTGCTAAGCAAATAAGTAACAAAATAAAAAGCTTGACTCAATGTAATATCCTCATACTTTGAGTATGAATCCTATGTAGATGTGGATGATTTGATTTACTTTCCATATCAAAAGCAGTGTCTTTCCTAAGGTGATGTTAGACTAATTTTTAATGATAGTAGATTGAACTATGATGATGAATTTTTTAAAAAATAATTTTAATGATATTTACCTTCATCTTCTTATTTGAAGAAATTAGATGACTACTCTCTACTAGCAGTAAGTTGGATATTACAGTGATACTGTCTTAATTGCTAAGATTATAGTCTTAAATATAACAGTGACCAGTTAAATAGAGAATAACATTTCCATATTAAAGCTTTGAATAAACAACTCACAACACTGTAAACTCAATTACAAACTATTATGTCAAAGATAGGTGAAGTTTATATTCAGGGATACCTCTTACATTTTCTAGGATTTCTTGGTCTTATTAATTCAAATCTCACTCTCAATGCATGCATGTATCCCAGATAATTACTAGAAGGCAAGATCAAAGCCAGCATATTATAGTCCTATTCCATTTTCTGCTGATGTGAGTGATCTGTCTCTCCTTTGATGTTGTATGCTTCTACAGCAAAAGTACAGAGGATAAAAATACTACACCATGTAATCTGGCATTTATCCATGAGAGCAGCATTCCAAATTGTGACACATGTCAAGAAGTTAAAAAAATTACTTAAAAGAGACCTATGCTTTATAAAGTGACATACCCTGCATTTAAGCACCTCCGAACATCATTTTCCATTACAAATTTAGTCCCTGATATAAAATTCAAAGAATTTTTGTAACCTTAGTGAAAGAAAATAGTTACCATATTTATTAGCAATTAAATTAAATGTGGCTGAACCTTTATCCCAAATAATGAGAGCATTTGAGTTGAAGCAGAGGCACAGTGTACATTTATGTGTACATGCATTCAAGAGTCAGAGACACAGTGTATACTGTACACACATTTAACTGGCTTTAGTTTGTTCATCTGATGTCAGGAACTTGAACAACATTCTGGTCTCTAGACTGTTATACATTAGAGAAAAAAATTTCTTGGTCTACAGCATCATATTTACTCTAAATATTTTCCTTATGTTGTATCTATACCAACTTTCTCTTGGGTATTAATTGTTGTTGGTCTCATTTTACTGTGTCTGATAGTGTCCTGTGATGTACTAGTGTTTTTTTAGAAATATGTTAAATGTGTGTGTGTTTGCTTACCTATACATGAATATAAAAACTATAGTATTATTTCTAATATTACTTTTCCTTGTAAATTAAATTGAGTTCTTGTCCTTTTAAAGGAAAACAATATTTTCCAACTATTCTTTGGTTATTAGTTGAATCTGGTCTGTTCTATTTTGGATCCAGAGCTCTCCAATGTGCCATCGTCATACCTACATGCTTTGACAGGAAAAGAGAACATAGTGTGGACTTCATGGCTGTCAATTCTAAAGCAGAACACCCATCCAGGATTGAGGAAATTGGTTTTGAGAGATTACAACTTAACCCACATACTTCACTTAATATAGAAATCAAAGCAATTATATTTTTAAAAATCATGGCTTTCTTCTTTCACATCAACTATATTTTCAAGTACTTGCAAGTGCCAGAATAATTATAGGATGTGGTAATTAAATAAAATCTGTCTACCTGTCTCTATTTTTCAATATATTTCCTCTTTTTTTTCTATAGATAGGGATGAGCTTTCAGTAAGACAGAGTAAAATAAACTAATGATCATTAAATATCATGGGACATCAAATATAGATATGGAGGGAAATATGTCTCTTGTTTTTCAATAAATGTTATGTGACTAAATTAGTTGTTATTAAACCTTTCTTTGAGAATTATCCCAAATTTATTAGTCATTACTCCTATGGAAATGGTCCAAAGTAAACCCATGAATATTCTAGAGAAACCCACTAGCTTGGATAAGCAAAGAATTGAACTACTATTACAAATGCACTAATTATTAATAGAAGCAATTTATATTAGTTATTTAATGGATTTATACTGATTGTACTTAGAATATTCATTTTTTCCCAAGCATATTCTTGTTCTAGTACTCCACACGCTTTACTTTTGAAAACTTTAACATCATTTCTACCTCTATATCATACTTCAAATTACAGTTACATTGTCTTTTGCTTAGTACATCACTATGTGATGTAAGATACTAAATTTTTTCTCTGTATGTCTTTTTTTAATGAAGTATACAGCTGCCTGGAATAAAATCTGCATTTCCCAATCTCCTTTGTAAGTAGCTAGAACCATATGATTATATTTCAACAAATGGAAGTGCTGAGTATTTCTGTCATGCATGTCTTGAAAGTAAATGAATAGTCCCTTTGTGGAGAAAACTCCTAAATGTAAACTAAATTTTCCATAATAATAAATTTGTAGCTGGGACATAAATGCCCATCCAGACTTTGCATTTCCCAGGCATAATCACTCTTGAATATAGACTCCTAAAGGCATTCCTGCCAAAACAAAATTAGTCAAAGTGATTGATGTATGTCATTTTCAGATCCAGGACTGACATCACTGCCTTTGTTGTTCTCCCACACCTTTCTGTTTGCAAGAGAAGAAAGACAGCTATGTCCTGGTCTCTGGTCCCGTCCCATAGACAAAACCCACTAGTAGGAATGATGGATCTGTATTCCTTATTGACCACCAAGTAGAGAGCAACCCGTTACCAGCCTGAAATGATGCATGGAAAGAAAATAAAATCCTTTGTTCTTTCAGTGTGTATTTGGAGATCACTTTTTGTCAGGAACAAAAGATTTCTTTCAGTGCAATTAGGTTGTCTTCATCCTTTAAACTTCGTTCTGGTTAGAGTGTGAACTTTGAATACCAGAGCTTGAATAGCCAGCTGAAACTATGTGGGAAAACCTACATGTTGATAACATAAGGCTCCAAATTCCTTCTAAGCATGGAACATACAATACTATGGAGCTGCAAAACTTTTTCCATGTGAAAAAGTGAAAAAGTTAACCTTATTTTAGCCACTTTTATTATATTTTTCTTACACACGATGAGTCTGATTCTAGATCAAGAACCATGTTGTTCCCTCTGGTAACTAAGTAATTTGCATTCTGTCAATGATTATAAATCTAGTTCAGAAGAAATTCTGTCATGACCAAGATGGTTTCCTCCAGTCTGAGTATTGGCCCAATTTTTTTGTTTATTATCTTCTTCAGTAAGTCATTCTTCATGCGTTTTTTTTTTTTGTGTGTGTGTGTGTCACATATACAAATGAGTGGGTATTGTTACAAGCCTGAGACACAGGGACTGTATTACAAAGTTTCCATTTATTTTGTTGGAAAAGTTACTTATTCTGTTCCAGTGATAGCCTTGAAAGATAAATTTGTTGCTATAAGATAAAGAAGGAAATTCCTTTTAGAAGACCATACAAACAACTTAGGGCAGTTTTAAAGTTTATATTTTGGAATACATTATATATATATATGTTTATATATATATTATATATATTATATAATTATAATTATATAATTATATAATTATATATATTATATAATTGGAAGATATTCTGATCCATCCTATTCAGGATAAATAAAATAACCATTACCATCAAGGGAATAATAAGAACTATAAATTGATAACCTGATGCCTATCTACAACAATGCTTTTCTTATTTCATTTAGCGACAAGGAAAGATTTTGGCCTATACCTGAAGTCCTGAGGAATTAGTAATTAACCAAATTTTAAAAATAATAGTTATGGACAGTAACAGTGTGTCTAAATAATTTGACTGACGTCAACATTTACAAACAGTGTTGATTCTAAAGCATTATAATAACAATTAGTTCATTTAGCTCCAGGGGTAAGTTGGGCATTATTATATTGCACAATTTTTGTAGATGCTTAGTTTAAAGCTTGTTAAATTAAGCAAATGTGTAGTTAACACATGGGAAGAATAAATTTCCAAACTCAAGTGCTTTTCATCTTTCTCCATGTCCTAGAGTCTATACATTAAAAACTTTAAGTTTCTCTTTTTTAAAGATTTTTTTTGATGTCTGAAATTGTGTAAGTTTATTAAAAAATAGAATTCATAAGAAACATGACTTAATAAGGTTTTTTGGGGTTCTGAAGGGTAGTGGCCAGTAGTCAGGATATCTTTCAAGTTGAAGAGCTAAATATTTTAATGAAGTTAGTTTTCTCTGATAATGACTTTTTCTAATGCAAAATATGTTTCACCTTCTAAGGATCAAGTGCTAGAAAGTAAAGCTACACGAAGAATTATAACATAATTATCCTCACTGTAACCCAAGCTATCATTATGAAAACATGTATTTATTTTCAGTGAGAGAAGCCATATCTTTTATATGTTCTTCTTACAAATGGAACTTTGGTAGTTGCCTTGTAAAGCAGAAAATAACAATGTTAACACCAATTAAAAAAGGGATAACTTTGAGGCTTATGTGTTCAGGCCCTGCCAATATATTCTGGGGAGATTTATTTCTATTTGGAAAATCTGATACAGCAATCTTGGGTATCACAGAATCTATGTGGAGCTGTGGAGCTGTCTACCTGAATATTTTGAGCAAAGTGTTTGCTCAAAAAACAATAAATTTATTGTTTTGGTTTATAAAAGTCCTCTAATTCCCATTTTCCCTCCTCAAAACAGCTTGATTGGTAGTTTTGGCACCTTACGGACACAGTCAGTTCCTTTAATAATCCTTCCCATCCCCAGTGAGTAGTGATTTTCCTAAAGGGACGTCATCTGATACAAAGCATTGACTCTGATTCCATAATTCAAGGGAAATACAAGGAAGTGTGAAAAGGGGGTCACCTAAACAGTTCAGAAACCACTGTAAATGTATGAAAAATATGTAATTCCCCCTTTCCATAAGTAAACTGAACAGAAAACTACATAAATGGTGCATAAAGCTTTCATGACGTGGGCCCTGGGCTATATATTTAAGTGGTCCCCACTGCATTCACATATAAACAGTGGCACTGTATGGTGAGAATCATAATAATAGCAAAACAGCTATAACATTATTAGCATGATTTTATTTTTATTTTATGACTTCTTGACAAGTTTGACAATACCAGCTGGATTTTAAGAAAAGCCTAAAAATGCCAGTTATACATACTTTATGCTGGAGAAGATAATAAGCAGTTTTAGTTTTATTCATGAAATCATCCAGACAAAAGCTTCTCAGACAAAAATTTGGGGGTCTTGGCTAACAATGAATGGCTCATATGCAGACTTTCACTTTATCAATTAATTCTACTACTTCCTCATCAATTTCTCTTCCTCCTGTCTTGATGGTTTCATGACCCAGACCCAGGCAGTACCCGTAGGCAGTCCATGTGATAATTGACACATTTTCTAACGTGGTGTAGTGACTCTCACGTCAGTGCTTTCGGGCTGTGACTGCAGCTTATTGGACTCTGCAGCAGGGGCTCCTTTTATCCCCACACATCAGAATCCACTGACAGCTCTCCCATCCAGGGACCAGGAAGATTTCTCCCCCAGGAAAATATATGCAAACACCTCCAGAACATTGAAATGGTTGCTAGGCATCACAATGGTGACATCTTTATGATAAACACAGTATGCAAAAGAAGGTCTAATAAAAGAATAACAAATTATTACATCCACAGGGCAATTTTACAAGATTAACTGGTGTAATAAATTACTACCAGAGTCAGAATACCATGTTACCCTTTAAGGTATTTCACAATGGAGACAAAATGTACTGGCCTAGCAAAACCTAGAGAATGTAGAAGAAAATGACAAATTGTCTTTTCACATTTCTGAAAGATAGTAATGATGCTTTCTTTACAGTATGGTGAGTTCAAAGAGTAATCTGTAAAATAAGTTTATGTATGCAGCTCACATTAAGGTGGCTATATTTATTATTACTGTCCATACTGCTGTTGGATATTTAGTAACATTACAATCTATATGTTATCAACTTAATAAAAAGCCTGTAGCATTTTATTTCTACAATTTCAGTATATAAAATATTACACAGTAAATGCCAAAACTCAAACTGTGTTTATGATAGCTAATATATTAGACATAACTAATATATATATATATATATACACACAGAAGAGTGAGAATTCTGTTGTCCCTATGCAAGATAATGAATTGCTTCACTTTTGATCAGGTGTTCAAAATATTAAGAAGAAACTTCTCTAGATTTCCTATGTTTTAAAAAAATGATTCCTTTCATTGTTTTTTTGGATATGCTGACCAATTTTTATAAAAGTGAGGAAAAAGAACTCTGCAGCTTGAACATTGGGGACATAAGAAGTTATATACTATGATTGTGGTTTTGTTTTATAAAAATTGTAAGAGCTCTTCTGAGCTATTCACAATTTTGTACTGATCATAGGAATTCTAATATCTAGTGGGAAGTTAATCTTTTCAAAGAAATGAAGGAAATGAAAAGATAAAAGAAATAGAGTAAGGCAGGAAGGGAGGAGAGTGAGAAAGAGTGACAGAGAGAAGAAACAATCTCTCTACCACCAAGGGTCTCCTAGTGTCCTGTCGTAGCTGACTTACAACACTACTTGCAGCCCTATCAGGGCCCCCTCTTGTGTACTGACCCCATCCTTCATAGCGCCCCACATTTCCTGCCAAAAAAAGATAAAAGACTAACTTTGGTGTTCTTGGTTAAATTAAAGGGAAGGGAAGAATGTTACACCTAGTATGCTATAATAGCGGCACACTTCACACATCGGACAGGACATTGGAAGTGCCTAGCACCTATAGCTGCAGCAACATTATAGAAGCTACACTAACATACATAGTTACACCAACATAAATAATTCTGTAAGGAAATTTTACCTTTTCTATTACCTCTTTACTCTAATTTTTCCATAGTGGAAAATTTTTAGAAATTATCCTTCTGGCCAACTTTTAGTATTTTCCCCTTGACTTTGGTTTTCTCTAGTTTTAATATGATATGTGTAGGTGTTGATTTGAAGGACCTAACTGGTTTGCCATATTCTGAGCTTCTGAATTTGGAAAATTTTTAGCCATTTCTTTATTATTTCTTTTTCTCTTCCGTTTTTGTCTCTCCTCTTCTTTCCTTCTTCCCTTTCTTGTTCCTCTCTCCATTGTTTCCCTGCTTATTTGTCTAAACTTTTTTTTCCTCTTTCTGGAATTCCAACCATACATGCTACAATTTTAAAAATTGTCTAACAGATGATGTATGTTCTTTTCTTTCATCCTTTTTCCTCATTCATTTTCCACTCATTTCTCATATTACTTTTTATTTCTCTCATTTCATTTTTACTTTTGTTGGTTTCAGCCTCTCCTCATTTTATCTATTTATGTTTATTGTTTACTTTTTCTATTATAACTATTAAGTTATGAATCAAAGTAATTTTGAAAATTTTATCTGAAAATTTTCATCTCTCTGCCATACCTGATTCCTGTTCTAATGATTGCTATGTTTTTCAGAGTTTGCTTTTCCTTGGCTTTTAATCTACCTTGCAACTTATTTATTAAAGGTTATATCTGATACATCAGGTAATAGAAAAGGTAAATTTTCCTTACAAAATTATTTATGTTGGTGTAACTATTTATGTTAGTGTAGCTTCTATAATGTTGCTGCAGCTATAGGTGCTAGGCACGTCCAACGCCTAATATTTTTGCTTTTCTTTCTCATATCTTTATCCTTTCCAAGGTCCTACTATCCTCAGCCCTTTCTTATCTATCCCCTGGTACACAAGTGTATGGTTGGTATAGTGCGAAGGGCAGTGGACACTAACTCTTTAAGTGCTTTGATTGCATTTAAGTTGGCCTGTGGCCCCAAGCTGTGACTTTCACAAGTATATTTTTAGTTTTTCTCCTCATTCAGGTGTGACAAGAAGTGAGAATTACAGTGAGAGGGATATTCTTCACCAAGTATGATACAGTTCTGGAAAAGTCTTTTTTCTGGGGTAGTAAGACTTTGTAATGGGGCACTCTCTGAGTTACTTGGCAATGTTACACCCCATTTCTTTCATTCTGGTTATAAGGAGATTTTCCTTGGTTCTTGATTACATGAGCCTCTTAATGTCTGGAGGTGTAACACTCACACAGATGAAAGGGCAACCTAAAACTCTGATTGCAGGGATCTCTTACTCCCCTGCTGTAGGAACAGTGATAAGGGGAGATAGGCAAGGATATGGGGCCATAGCACCAATCCATATCCAGACTGAAGGAAGCCTTGAAAGTTGCCATGTACATGTCCCAATCAGTTTATGCCTTCTTTGGCCTCCTCTTCAGGAAAATTTTGGTTATGACTGCCATTAATGTTCACATGCTCTAACTTGTGCTAGCCATATTTGCTCAAATTCTGGAAAAAGCAACATGCACATTCATATTATATTTTTAAAGAAAGCTGGTGAGAGGACTTTTGTATATCTGAACTTGTAATCATTAGATAGTCATTCAAGTAATATTTAGCTACTTCTGACTTCTGTTTTTCACATTTCTCTAGGACTGACTGTACATACGATGACTGCAGTCATAAAACTCATCTGTCTTGAATGTAGAATGCAGAAAATTTTGACTCTTTTTTAAAAATTAATTTAGTGATGAAATGTGTTTACCTTTGAGTGTCATGGCTCCCATGGAAACTGAAATAATAATAGTTTATTTCATGAGACTATTGTGTTGATATATTTAATGTACTTAAGACAGTGGAGGGTGCTCTTTAATTCCTGTACTAACTTCATAGTGTCAAGAAGAGTGATCTCTATGACAGATGTCACCCTAACTTCAAATTTGACCCCTGTAGAACTGATTTAAAAATTGGAATCATCTAGATTTAGCAGTATTTCAGCTAATAAAATATTTTTTTAATAAGAACAAGAAAAAAGAATAAATTTAAACAAAGGTAAAGATATAAGTATCTTCTGCTCCTGTTTGTACAGCTGTTGTTGTTTCAGGGAATGCAGCCATTTCATTTACAAGCAAAACTAACTATGTGTTGTTAATGACAGTGTTTTCATTATATGATAAATATTTATTTGCCAGATAAAAAATTTCAAAGCATGTATGCAGCAGAGAAAAATAAAATTTTCTGATAGACAAAAGTTAGGAGAACAAGGTTATATTTTTAGTAAATTAGGAAAAAACTTTGAAAGTGGGTGTTTCTGGCTCTCTATAACACTACCGCATAGGATTCAGGCATCCTATAGGTTAAATAATTTAAAGATTTGCCCATTTTCAGTGCTCTTTATAATGTTCTATAGTTGGCTTAAAATCAAAGCTATGCTCCACTAGCACTTGAATGAAAAAATCTTTTTAGTTCTTATTTATATAGAACATTCCAGAAATTTAGCAGTAATTAAATGTAGCAATAATCCATGGATCAGTGACTATGACAATTTTTCAGCTGTACCTGAAGCTCCCTGCTCTATCATAAGTGTTACTATTACATGTTTATAGAGTTCCCTATCTGAGAAACTCAAAGCAATTTATGAATATTATGCCTATTAATCCTGTCTGACAAACATTACTCTTTCCAGTCTACAGGTAAAGAGGCAACAATAAGGCTGCTGTGCCAATGCCAGTCTTCTACGGTGTCTTGGGAGAAAGAAATGTGAATCACATCTAAAGCCTCTCTATTCAGAAATTCTAGGAGACTGAGTTTTTGAGCACTATAGGAAAGGTGCAGGTCAGCAATAGTTTTTAAAGGTCTTGGAAGTAAGTCAGGCTCTTTGAAAATCTAAAGTAACACCTATCAGTTTGTTACCTATGCATTCTTATTTTAATTAATAACAGGCTGGAGAGAGCAATGCGTTTTTCAGCTCTTCTCAGTCATTAAATGAGGCGCTTATTTTAGAGATAGCTAGCTTGCATTCAAGGTATCAACAAAGTGTCTTCCTTTGCTTTTTGTGTAGGAGTTGGGTGAATTGGTGCCATTCAGCTCACCATGTGTTTGTTCTTTTTGTTTTCATCTAAGTTTAGCTTTTCAACTGAATTTATATCTCCAGTTATGTTTAGTACTATCAACTTTTTCAGTTTAATAATTTTTGGCCATTTATTTAAGTTTTGATCTGTTATCTTTTCATTTTGTGTTATTATTTTCTTTTTGGAAGCAGAAATCAAACTCAGGATCACAAGACCAGGCCGGTTGAGCTATATCCACAGTCCTATGATCTTTTCTTTGACCTTTGCTCTTATATATTTTATGACTTCATGGATGAATACAATTAAAATAGGACAATTCCTACAAGAAGCCAATGTGCAAACAAAAGAAATGACATTTGTAGGGCAAATGATGTGTCAAGGTTAAATTCTTGATACTCTCAGCCAAATACCTGGAAAGGACCAGCACTTTGAAATTCTGTATAAAGGAAATAGAAACTTGAAATCAATTATCTTCTGTTCAACTAAGACCCTGACTAAGACTCTTTTTAAAATAAAAAGTATCAAATGCTAATAATGCAAAGTGTCAAATCTATGAGAAAACCATGCTAGGTAAATTATTAGTAAATTTGGTAAAAATCGGTAAAAACATGGTAGGTAAATTAGAAATAGTAAATCTTTCATGTCATTCTCATTTGAGAATAACTTTCTATTTTACTTCTCTTTGGTTCTCTTATTATAGGTAGCTAAGTTAGAAATTAGTACACTGTCAGAGAGGGACTGAGCGCTCAAGGAAGTCAGCATAAAAATAAAGACATCAAAATTGTGGCTGGAGGAGGCACGTTTGAAAAAGGCAAGGCCCCAAGATAAAGATGCTATGTCCAGACCTACATGACTTCCTCAGGATAAAGAATAAATTGGTACTATTCTATACTGTAATTAGCACCATCTGGTCCAGGAAGCCCTAATAGGCATCAGTCTGCCAAGTGGTTGACCAGAGCATCTGGACCCATTCCTTCCCCCAAATGCCTTTAGTTTTTCCATGTAACTTTACTACATGACTTGTTTTCCTATTACTTAACCTTAACTAGGGAGCTATCCTTATAATCCTATAGGTTGGTGGTAGTGTTACTCACATTTGGACTTTGTAGTATAAATTACTCCTGACAAATTGTTCAGTGGCTACCCATTCAGAACCCCTCCTGTACATCCAGGAGTATTCTTCTCTCCTTATTTCCAATAAACTTCTCCTAACTTCTTTGGTTTGCAACTTAATTCCTTTATATTATAGGGCAACGAACTTGGCACATTTGAATGTTATATTTCTATATAATTCACAAAGATTTAATAAATTAACATCTTAATACTTTAAACAAAATCAATGTTACTTTTTGTGATGGTTTCATGTTTTTGAACTTATATAATTAAAACGAAACCTCATAGAAGCCTAATGTTATTTCATGTATCATTTTCCAGTAACTTCTTGGGTTTTTTGTTAGAAGTTGCTCACACACTATCTTCAGTTGTATAATTAGATTTTCTTGAATTGTTTATCTACATAATGTTCCCTTAGACCTTGATCTAGTTATATTCTATAACTAATAGATATTTTGGTTTTCCCTACATTTCCACAGAGTTTTCATATCCCTATTCATTCTGATTTCATCCTTTTCACCTTTGTACCAAGGATTCTGATGAGAGAAAACTGATACATAAAGAAGAAATCGTAGTGTGTTGTGTCAAAAGTTGCTTGGAAAATATGTGATGTGAAGCACACCATTGGAATGATTTTTAAAAAGAATAATTATGAACAGGTGTATGAAAGTATTTAAAGAGAATTAGATGCTCTTCATGTATAAATGAAAAAACCAATGAAATAATCAAATTTTTCAGTAAATTTTCATTTTTAGACTTGGATATTAATTGGGCATAATGAATTTAGTTAATACATCATTAAAATGGGCCTGGAGGGTTTAGTCTCCTGCAAAGGGAAAAAATCATCCATTTCCCAGAGCTGATTAACAGATTTTATTACCTGTCAGCTACCACTTTCACACACAGTTTAGATTTGTTTATAATCTCAATACTTTATAACAATCCTGGTTACTAATCAAATAATGCTAATGTAGTTCTTTTATAATTTTCTATGTCTTAATCATAAGTTCACCTTCAGTTTTTTCATTTCTCATTACCATCTTTACTAAACAATTTTGCTCACTTTCTCATTAATGTACTGAATCTGTATCTATAGCTCTTTAATTTTCTTGAAATCCCTGGACAGATTTTCATTTGTTGATTGAGCTGATAGATCCATTATATATTATACTTACAATAGAATTCATTTATTTTTCTCACAATTTACTTCTAAGTTGTACAATTAGTTGACACCACTACTAGACCAAGTCACTAACACCAGAGACCAATCTTTTCAACAGTGGTCCTCAATCCTTTTGGCACCTGGGTTAGATTTGCTGAAGCCAATTTTTTCTTTTTCACAGACTGGTGTATGTCAAAGATTTTTAGGAAAATCCAAGTTTATGTATGGTGTACTTTACTTCTAATACTTTAAAATTATAATTTACAATGAAATAATTATATATTTCATAATAAAGCAGAATCAGTGTGAGCCCAGAGTTTGTTTTCCTGCAACTAAATGGTCCCATCTTGGGAGGGATGGGAGTCAGTGATATCTGAAGTACGGTGCCTATGCCTGGTTTACTCACTAATCTTGTTTTGTTTGCTGTTGTTATAGATAACTCACTTTCATAGAGATAGATGTTGGAAGTGGAAGCAGACATTAAGTGCTTCCCTGCTATCTTGAGATGTTCCACCTAGACTAACCTAGACTAACCCAGAAATTATGGAATTTGAAGTCTTCTGAGCTCTGACCAGAATATCCCATGCAGAATAGCCTAAGGTATAGCAGCTCCATACACTCAGATGACGTCTCTGAACCTTTCCAAACTCTTCCCACAAGCCATTCCCAAAGGCTCTTGAACCACATGGTCAGGCACAGTCACAGCAATGACTCAGCTCCTCTGGTACTAACTTTCTGTCTTGGTTACTTTTCTCTCTTTGTTAGGACAAAATGCCTGATGCCCAAATTGAAGGAAGGAAAGATTTATTTAATGTAGAGTTTTAGGGGGGTTTTAGTCCATACTCAGTTGGCTCCAAGACTTGGAGTTATAGCTGAGTGGCAACCAGTCATGGCAGCTGCAAACAGAAAGAGCAACAGGGCAAAAGAGGGAAAGTGCACATCTATGTGACATTCTGTTGTATGTCATCTCTGGCCCTGGGAAGCTGCAGCACTGACACCACCAATCCCAATGTTAGGGGACAAACCAGTCACAAATGCTAGATTCAGCCACGTCCGTGATTGTATGAGGCTTGGAGGTGTGCATCTGAACACAGACCGTAACACATACTTTTAATGCCACCATTATTTGTGATCTCAAGTGGTCAATCCTCTTCTAGCAAGAAGAAAGTTGACTTATCTGACTTATTTACAAATGGGTTCCAGATTCATTCTTTCCTTATTTGGGAGTGTTCTCTGTATAGAAGACTTGTTTATTTTGTGTCCATCTCTTCACAAAGTTGTATAAACAGAAATAAGTTAAGGGCATTTGCTTCAATATTGTTGATAATTTTAATCACACCCTGAAAAAATGTTGTTAAACTTAGTTAACATTTTTGATTACCCGGCATTATTTTATGAGTGACACACTGTGCAGACTCAGATTCATATTCAGAAGTGAACTTTTTGATGTAAAAGCAGAAAACTGTCCAATCTGGTTAGTTATCTCTTCTATCCACACATATACCAAAAAAAAGGACAATTTAGTGTTCCTGATATATAGTAATTCAAATACTTGAATAGTTGAGTACCTGTGCTGTTGTTTGGCAAAAATAAGTATGTAAAATATGCCCTTAGATATGTGCCTGTCTTGCAAGCATGAGGTTGTGAGTTTGATCCTTGGTAAAAAACAAAGAAACAAAGAAACAAAAAAC
Source organism: Dolichotis patagonum (assembly GCA_004027295.1). Classification (NCBI taxonomy): domain Eukaryota; kingdom Metazoa; phylum Chordata; class Mammalia; order Rodentia; family Caviidae; genus Dolichotis; species Dolichotis patagonum. The sequence continues at coordinate 253,078 of PVJX010000439.1, forward strand.
AACAACAAAAAAAGAAAATCTGAAACCAAAAACATACCCTTATGAACATCTTCCTGACATACATGTCACACAAAACCAGACACTGTTGCCTTATATAGACAGTGGTAGAGTTGTCAACCTGGTTTCTCTACCACACTGAGTCCTTACTCCTCTCTAACAATTGTGCCTCAATAACCTCAGCTATTTCATTAACTTCTCTGATGGTACTAGCTGAATGAGAAACATATGCTGTCTTTTGAAATGTATCTTGTCTTAAAACTTCATGGAAACTGTCCTTACCTGAAGACAAGACCAACTTTTCACCTATAGTAAAGGTCTTCTTAGCTTTAACAATGCACTTAGAGACACAAGAATAATGCTTTCAGTGCAGACACATTTGGAGTGTTGACCTTCAATAATTACATCCTTTCATCAGGTTCATTTTTTTTCCTTACAAAACTTCAAATAATTGTATTTTAATGGAGGGTGTATATTCTCCATGTGGTGAAGCAGTTTTGAATGTTTCATTGCTTTTTTGCTTTTTTGCCAGTAAGCACATATTCTACACAATGGCTTTGTAGAATGTGAATAATCTGCTGTACTGAACCCATAATTTAAGTAAGACTTAGCTTTCTAAAGAATCCTTCTTTTGTTGGCAGTCTTAGAGTCTTCTGTCTTATCAGTTCTTTCCCTCTTTTCAAAGAATCGCTCTAAAGACATTTTGAGTTGGGTTAGCTTGTGGGCTTACCAAAGTTATGACTAAGAAAACTATAAAGTGGAGAAAGAGGATTGGATGAAATGGTAAATAAAGTTAGGAGTAGGTCAGATGCAGACAGTAATAAATGTCAGATTCTGATGGCCTGCAGCTTAGGATGTACTTATGATGCCGTTATGAGCAGATGCAGTTTATGAGTCAGTTGCAGCTCACTGACAGGGTTTTAATAGAAAGCTACAGTAATTAATTCCTTGTAATCTCCGTGTAGCCAAGTCCTTCTGTGAACATTAAGCTGTATTTGAATGCTGCCCCACAGCCCTAGCATCCTTGCTTCAACCCCACCTCGGATCAGCAGGTATTAGTTTCCCATAGGAGTGCAAGACTGGATCCCTTACACGGACAGTTCACAGCAAGGTTTGTGCTGTTATGAGTATCTAATGCTGCTGCAGGTCTTTCAGAAGGTGATGTGTAGGCGGGGATTTAAGTGAGGGGGATCAGTTGTATATAGAGATGGAGCTTTGCTCAGTTGCCTCCTGATACCTCTGCTGTGTAACCTGGTTCCTAGCAGGCCACAGACCTGCGCCAGGACTTGGGAAAACCTGGATTATATTACTAGTTATATATTGCTAGTTACAATACTTTATTTAATTTTAACGTATCAATAAGGACATTTTCATTATATGTTTCATAAAAAACATCTCAACCAACCTACAACTCAGGGGTAACTTCCCCATTCAGATATTATTCTGTATTTTAAAATGTTTCTATAATCAAATAGGTATTGAATTTGTCATAAATTACTTCAGTTTACATTAAAAACAACACATGAAAAAAGCAGTTTGGATATTTTAAGGCTATTTTATCTTCTAGTTGCTATCATTCTGAGCTTCTTTGAGAATTGAATAGTTTTTAGTTTCTGTGCTCTTACACTCAGTCTTGCTTGAGAGGGATGAAAACATAACATTCATAAATGGTTTAAATTATTTTATCTGAGCTATTAAGATAGGTTATTTGAAAAAACAGTAATGCAGTTTTACTGAGTGTTGTTTTTACTTCATAAAATGTAAAGGGCAATATAAATAGTCTTGCTACAACTCTTTCCACAAACATATACAACCTCCCATACTATTACATTTTACACTCTAGGGCTACATTGCTACAATAATGAATTTATATTCATTTATCATAAACCAAAGTTCATGATTTACTCAGGAGTTCAGTCTTGATGCTGTACATGCTATGGGTTTTGATAAATACATAATGACATATATGCATCATTATAATCATAAAGAACTGTTTCACTACCCTAAAAATCCTCTCTGTTCTGTGCATCCATCATCCCTTCCCTCCTAACTCTTTGTAACCGTGAAACAAATTTGGGCAGTTTTCTTCCTAAGCAACGTCTTCAAATTTCTGCAGGTTTAATATTGTTTCACAATACTCAACATGATATAAACCTTTCTGTATAGCTGTTTAAATTTATATTTACACTGGTAATTTACTTCCTCACAAAAGCTTTGACCATCTTTCTAAAATGTTTTTGTGTTTTTCTTTAGGAAAGAAGTTTACAAAATTCCAGATCATTCACTGAGTACACACTGAGTCTTAATTAAATTCTATGCTCATTTTCAAAGATAGTTATTATATATGTATATATATTGAAGATGATTGAAAAATTAATTCAATAATTGGATCTATTTTGTTATTTAATTTTGTTTTTTATATAAAAAAGAAAATTATTTATTGTACAACAATAAAACTAAAGGAGAATAATACTCATTAGTAATTGTATTCGATCTTTTTTGTAGTAAGCTTAAAGAGATATTGATGCATGCATTGTTATATGTACAGATAATTATATATGTATTTTAAATTATATACATGAATAGAAGTATAAATATGTACATGTTTAAAGGTATATAAAATAGTCATTTTTGGTAGTATTTTGTGATACAACATAGAATGAAGTATGTATATTTTTACATTAAAAAGAATCTAATAAAGGCATATGCTTAATTATGAAATAAAATTTCACATATATTTATTTTATACAATAAAAGTTTATTTGAATATAGAACTTTTTTTTTGTCTTTTTGAGACAGGGTCTCTCTATGAAGTTCAGGTTGGCCTTGAGCTCACTTTGTAGCCTAGGCTGGTCTCGAACTCACAGTGATCCTCCTGCCTCAGGCTCCCGAGTTCTGGGATTACAAGTGTGAGCTACTACACCTGGCCTATGTTTTTAAAGATTTCAAAAATAAATGTTACATTAACAAATTTATTTATTGACATGAGTTCAGTTCCAAGATCCCTGAAATTATTAAATTATTGGAGTGAAAATATAAGTTTCACTGTAATACTATTTGGTAGAAATATCAAGGCTTTTTATTGTTATACTGTTAAAATTAGTATTTCATACCCAAATATCATTTTTTAGATTTTACCTATGTCATGCAGTCTTATAGAGAGCAATACCTACTTATATATATTTACTCACTGAAATTCTTTCCCTAACTAAACCAGTCCTTGACACGTTCCTATTTTTTCCTACGGCCATATATAACTAAGGTTGGCTACATTGTCACGCCCTCTATACTAATTTCAACTTGCTCTTGAACCAATATTTATTCCCCAAGAAAAACACAAACAACAGCAAGGTGAAAAATAACAAAAACAAACAAAAGCCATCAAATAATTAATCACAAAAAAAGACAAAAGCACCATTGAGACAAATCAATGGATTTCAATGTAATAATGAATGGCTAAGGTGCTGCCTCTTACATCTAGCCTTGTTCTTATGATTCTTTGTTGTTTGGTTAACTATTAGGTTCCTTATCAATTTTAGGAGTATTTTTCTATTTCTGCAAAACATTGTGATTTTGATGAGGATTGCATTGCATATGATGGACAAGTGGATAATGAAAAAATGTGACTATAAATAAATGACTATGCCTGTGTGTGTGTCAATGTGCATATATGTAAACATATACATATATATATATATATATATATATATATATATATATATATGAATAATAGTCATCACCTGAAAGGAAGAATATCTTTCCATATGCACCAAAAAGGATGAATGTTGAGGACATTTTCTAAATGAAATAAGCCAGTCATAAAGGCTAAGTACCACATGAATTTGAATAGGTCAAACTGATAGAATCAGAATAGAAGAGTAGTTGTCAGGGACTGGTAAGAGAAATCAAACAACTGCTATGTATTAAGTACTACATTTCAATTTTTCAGGATAATTTTTAGAGATATCTGCACTGCATAGTGCCTATTATACATTCAGAAGTTTACTAAGAGGATAAATTTCATCTTGTTCTTACCACAATTTAATAAAACAAATATCACTTGTTGAATGCTTCTAGTTTCCTAGAAGAATGTTTACAGTTAGTCCCTCATAAAAAGTAAATACAGTAATACCTCAGGTTTTGTTATTTTTTCTCATTGCTGAGACAAAATACATGATGCTAAAATTTAAGGAAGGAAAGGTTTATTTAGCTCACAGTTTGTGGAGGTTTCAGTCAATGATCTGTTGGGTCCAAAGCAGAGTAGCTCATGGCAGAGGTTAACAGTTCATGGTGGCGATAAACAGCAATAGCAATGAGAGCAAAAAAGGAGGAACATGAGAGGAGAATCTTTTGTCCTTTACATTTTATGAAGTGTGGATATAGCACTAATGCACAAAATCCCAGCAATCAACCATGAATCAGTCACAAACTCTAGAGGCCCACCCACATGACTACATGAAGATTTGAGGGGACATCTTGAAACAAACTATAATATTCTACACCTGTTTCCCCAAAGATTCATGTGCATTCCTTTGTACACAAGGCATTTTAGTCCATCTCTAACAGTTTCCAAAGTCCTAACAGTTTCAGTGTTGCTGATAAGTCAAAATCCCAAGTCTCCTCCAAAGACTAAGGTAAACTCCAAGCTCTGAGCCCTTGTACAAATGAAAAGTTAAACACTTCCAACATTCAATGGCATGAAATAAACATTACCAATCTGAAAGGTATGAACATTAAGACACAAAGCATTTGGATAAAGCAAGTCCAAAATCCAGCAAGACAAACATTAAGGTCTGTAGTTCCACTGGAACATCCAAAGCAACCTGTGGTACGCTGTCAGGTCTAAAGGGCTTGTCTCTGCTCCTATGGCACTTCCGGTGGTTGTAGTTTCACGGGCTTTTGTCTTAGCTGGCACTGCTCACTTCTGGTGTTTTCACTGCACCTTTGGCTTCTTCCTCACAGATTCACACACTGGCCTCCCAGGAGCATGCCTCCTGGGCTCCCAGGCCTTCTGAAACATGGGTACAAGCCATTTTAAACATAGGTAAATGGAACTCTTTCATTCAATGTGCCTAACACCAGCACCACCTGGAGAATGCCAAGGTCTGCTGCCAGCTGGAACAGTAGCCAGGCTTTCTTTTCTCTTGGCTGTAGGGGTCAGGTGCCTGGATTACTGAGCACTTTGTACATGATTCTGAGGAAGAAATTCTCTATGCCACTTCCATTCTGGAACCTAGTGTGGGTGTCACCATTTTGGAACATAATGCTCTGCAGCTTTTTCCTCAAAGCAAAGTCTTTCACTTTTGCAGCCTTGAGGCTGCAAAGTGTGGAGACTTGATGTTTCTTGTGATGCCCCAGGCCATCTTTTTCTATTCTCCTGTTCCTTCTCAGAAATCAAGATCTCCTAAGCTCTATATTTGTGGTTCACAGCTTTATTGAAGCTTCCTTCCTGGTCAAATTCACATTTTAAATCATTCTATTGGGCTCTCTGCTCTTGATGTGAACATAAATCTGGCTAAAACTCCCAATAATAGTGATCCACAGCCTCAACATTTGACTGACAGTTTAATTAGTCTGCTGCCCTTAATCCTCATCTCTGGCAAAGTCTCTAGACATGAACAAAATGCAGAAAAAATTTCTGCAAGCTGTACACACATCATCTGGAGTCCAACAATCAATGCAGTCCTTCTTTCCAGCAGAATCCTCCCAAATCTGGTATTTACTGGCAGAATTTCTGTCAGCCTTCTGGTCTACTGAGCTCTGAACAGAATCTTGCATACAGAACACCTTAAGACATTCTAGCTCTACTCTTTTAGGCAACATCTCTGAACTTTCCAATCTTTTCCTGCAAGCCATTTCCAAAGATTCTTGAACCACATGATCAGGCAGAGTCACAGTAATGATCCCACTTCTGATACCCAAATCTGTCTTGGTTACTTTTCTCTCATTGCTGAAACAAAATACCTGATTCCCAAAATTGAGGAATGAAAGGTTTATTTAGCTCACAGTTTGTGGAAGTTTCAGTCCATAATCAGCTGGGTCCAGGGCAGGGTTGCTAATGGCAGAGGACAACAGTTCATGGTGGTGAAAAATAGTAAAAGCAATAAGAGCAAAAAGGAGGAACACAAGAGAAGACTCTTTCTCTCCCTTATATTGTATGTAGGCTACTCATCATTAGGTGGTTGTAATACTCACACCCATAATCGCACCAATGGACCATGAATTAATCACAAACTGTAGAAACTCTCCCTCATAACTACAAGAATCTTTGGGGAGATGTTTTGACACAAAACATAGCACTTCAGTTTATGAACACTTATGTTCATGAACAATTTGTTTCACAAACAGAAGCATTAGGCAAAATTTTGCTTCTGCTGGTAAACTCCATATGGGGTGAGAACCACAACTATGACTCTCTTCCCTAGAATCTTGGAATTAATTGAATTTGTGAACTAGGGTAACACTGTACTCCTGTCTGTCATATAAGTGACAGAGTGTAGCTTGAAATTCTATATTCACAAAAGCATATCACAAAAATATTTTGGTGACTAAGGTTGGTATGGGAAATCTTTTGTCTCCTGTCATGATGAGAAAAATAAGTCAGTAACAAAAGGCTAAAGTTGTTCTCATGGTTTCTCTAAAATGAGTACCAAAGTGTGTGTGTGTGTGTGTGTGTGTGTGTGTGTGTGTGTCATGGTCATGTTAGGAAATGGTCGTGTTAGGAAATAGGAGGTGCTGTTTTGAATAGGAAGAGGTATAGGGAAAGAGGGAGAAGGAAGCAAAGGGACTAAAAACAATCAAAATGCCATGTGTATATCTATCAAATCCTTAAGCTGAAAATAAGCACTCTTGCAAACATAAGTAATAAAAATTTTAAAAACACCATTAGCAAAAATGGAAAGCAAATTCCTTTTACTATGCTTTCAAAATTTGCTGTTTTCATTAATGATAGTGTTAAGCCAACATTAACATTTTGTTCAAATGTTGTATATATAGCTTTAGATTTTGAATTTCTAATAGAATATGAGGCTATGAGGTCATTAGAAACATTACTTTCAGGTTGAGTCTTTTTTTAAAAGAAAATAAAACAACAAAAGAAATATAAAATTTCAAAACATGATACCTACATTTGGTAATCTGAGCAACTATTTCGAAGACATCAATATACAATATAATAACAATTGTTGATTTCCTATCAGTAGTAACCTTTAAACATCTGAAGTTTAAGGGTATCAAGGAATACTTTCCTAAACAACACCGATTATCATGCAGATCTGAGTAGTTTTTTATGCCTATTTTTTCTGCAGTAGTCCTTCATTCAGCTTGTTCAATTTTGTCATGTTGGAAGCACCGTATTGTCCTCAGAGGCAAAATGTACTATTTGCTCATTTAGGGTTTTTGTAATTTATTTCCCTACCACATATATTTGAATTTTTTTTTTGCATTTGACTCTTTAATCCTCTCTCTTCATTTCAGAAGGCATCCTGTTGCAAGAGTATGTAAATGGTGTCTGTAGTTTATTTCTTATTCTTCCCTGGAAAGCTATATTCTTGAGATAATTAACTCACCTTGTAATTTTAACACCTTACTTTGAAACTCAGATCTTAGAAAAAAATCCCGAGGAAATCTCCCAGAGACCAGCATTGCGGCCTGACTCTTTGGGACCGGGAACCTCCCAGACCTGCAGAGAGGCCTGGGCTGTTTGGATTGCGAACTTTGTGGAGACTGGTATCTCGGCCAGGTCTGTTTGGGACCGGGAACTTTGCAGAAACCAGCATTTTGGCCTGACTCTTTGGGACCTGTAGGCCCACCCTTCACTCGCAGGGAACCTCCTGGAGACCTGCCTGGGACAAAGTACAGTGGCCTGGCCTGCCTGAGATTCCACAGGCTCCGGGTTGAACATGCCCAGCATTTGCCTTACAACTTAGGGAGCCAGGAGCCCACAGAGGGGAGTTAGGACCCTGTGAGGAAGCCAAGAGCGTGTGGGGGAGCCACTGCCCCTCCAAGAACTGAGGGTGCAAGAGGTAATTTACCACACATGCAGAGAAAGCATTGGAAAACTGCTCAAAGCAAGGAAATATAAAAAAATGACAAAAGGAAAGACCAAAAGGCAGGCTCAAAGCTCTAACCCTCCCCAAGAAAGCGTAGAAGCCATGTACATAGAAGAAAAAAGAAGCCATACACCTGAAATATCTGAAATGATATCAAATGAAATAAATATGCAACTAGGGAAAGCTATGGAGAAATTCAAATCAGAAATACTTGCCCAGGTAAAAGAAGAACTGCTAAAAATAGTGAAAGAAATAGTGAATGCATCTAGTGAAAACACAGCTAAAAAATTAGAGGAACAAAGCAAACAGATATAATCCCTGAGTGAACAATATAAGAAACAAACAGAATTCTTAAAGCAGATTCAAAGAGATATAAAGGAAATCAAAAATTCTATTGAAAGCCGTAAAAACCACCTCAATGAAAATGAAGATAGAATTTCTGACCTCGAAGATAAGATTGCAGCCAGTGAACAGGAAAGACAAGATCTATAAAGATAACAAAGAATCAGGAAATAACAATTCAACAGCTGCAAGATGATGCAAAGAAAAATAACATAAGATTAATAGGGATAAATGAAAAAGAAGGGGACAGCCCAAATGATATCAAGAGGATATTTACAGATGTAATAGCTGAAAACTTCACAAACATGAGAAGAAAAACTGACATCTGGATAAATGAAGCATATAGAACTCCAAACAGCCATAACCAAAATAAAACTACACCCAGACACATAATAATCACCATCCCAGAAATCCAACATAAGAATAAAATACTAAAAACTGTTAGAGAGAAAAGAGAGCTCACCTATAAAGGAAAACCTATCAGAATCATGGCAGACTTCTCAACACAAACAATGAAATCAAGAAGAGCATGGAGTGAAGTCTTTCAGATCCTAAAGGAAAACCACTTCCAACCCAGACTGACATACCCTGCAAAACTGTCCTTCAAAATGGATGGAGAAATAAGATACTTCCATGACAAAGAATAGCTGAAGAACTTCATGAA
>PVJX010000440.1:0-45195 GCA_004027295.1 Dolichotis patagonum
GGGGAGGGCTAGGGCTTTGAGCCTGCCTTTTGGTCTTTCCTTTTGTCATTTTTCTATATTTCCTTACTTTGAGCGGTGTTCCAAAGCTTTCTCTGCTTATGTGGCAAATTACCTGTTACAGCCTCATTTCCTGGAGGGGCAGTCGCTCCCCCACAGGCTCTTGGCTTCCTCACAGGGTCCTAACTCCCCTCTGTGGGCTCCTGGCTCCCTAAGTTGTAAGGCGAATGCTGGGTGTGGCCACCCTGGAGCCTGTGGAATCTCAGGCAGGCCAGGCCTCCGTGCTTTGTCCCAGGCAGGTCTCCAGAAGGTTCCCTGCGAGTGAAGGGCCTACAGTTCCCAAAGAGTCAGGCCAGAATGTTGGGTTCTGAAAAGTTCCTGGTCCCAAACAGACCTGGCCAAGATGCCAGTCTCCACAATATTCCCAATCCAAACAGCCCGGGCCACTCTGCGGGTCTGAGACTTTCGGGTCCCAAAGAGACAGGCCGAGATGCTGCTTTCTGGGAGACTTCCTGGGGGTGAAGGGCGGGGCTACGGGCCCAAACAGACCTGGCCCAGATGCCGATCTTCAGGCAGTTTCCTTGCGGATGAAGGATGGGCCTACCAGTCCCAAAGAGTCATGCCGAGATGCAGGTCTGCACAGACTTTCAATCCAAACAGCCCAGGCCACTCTACGGGTCCGAGACTTTCGGGTCCCAAAGAGACAGGCTGAGATGCTGCTTTCTGGGAGACTTCCTGGGGGTGAAGCAACGTATTCTTCTTATTCTATTAATTTCCTGTTGCAGTTTTGCTTGTTTCCCTTGTAGTTAATTGCTAGCCCTACCTGACGTAATCATTTTTTTTGGACTTTTTGTCATCATTAGCTTTTTATTGAGTTCTTCTAGGAGGTCTTTGAGAAGGTTCTGGAGTGTTGATTTGGTTGTCATGTATTTCTTTAGGTTTTCTTTATGATGAATTATCTTACATCTCTGTCAATTTACAGTCTGTGTTTGAATTTGTTTAATAGCTTGAAACACTTAATTCTAAGTTCACTTTCCTTTTAAGGTTTGTCTTGAAAAATCTGTTGTAGTTCAAATGGGTTTTCCTTTATAAGTGATTTGTTGCTTTTCTGTAGCAGCCTTTAATATCTGTTCTGATACTGTCTGTCTAGTATTATGACTATGTGATATAAAGTGTTTTGTTTTTTCCATCCTTATCATTGCTATTTGGGGTTCTATATAATTCACTTATCTGTATTTTAAAATTCTTTTTCAATCTGGAAACTTTTATTGCTTGTTTAGATTGTTTTTTAAATCCCCTTTCTTCTGTCTTCTGATTTTTTTTACTAGTTCCAGTTATCCCTATATTGGTCAGCTTTGAGTCATCTAGGAATGGTTGGATCCACTCCCTTGTTATTTTTAAGGTATCTCTTATTAATTGATCATTCATCACAGCCCTGTCCTCTTGTCTGACAGTCTTCACTTTGGTCACTTCTCCTGTCCATGTTTTCAGTCATGTTTTGCTCTCCTGGACTTCAGTTTGGACCTTTCTTATGGCCTGTCATTCTTTCCAAAGCTGGGTGTTCATGTTTTGCATTTCTGTCTTTAGCTCCATTGGCTGTTTATTAGTGTCTTCTCTAGACTTGGTGATCATTTGTTTCATTAGGGCCATTATCTGATTACTTCTTTAAATTCTCCTGGAACCTTATTGAACTGTTTTACCTCCATTGGTACCATTTCATACCTGTCACATCTGTCCATTGTGTAATTTTATGATTTCCTCACCTTGGTGCCCCAGGAACCAGTTTTGGGGGAGTTGGGATTTTTTGGGTGCATTTTGTTGTCTTATCTTTTCATGTTTTTTTGTTTTTTGTGCTGGGGTCTGCAAATTTTTTGGCCCAGTTGCCTATTCTTTTGAGAGTAAACCACAGTATTATTTATAACCTCCAGGAAAACCAGATTTTGGCATAGAGAGAAAACCATTTCAGCCTCAACATAGCCACTACTATGTTACCTTGTCTGTAGTAGTAAATTCAGCGAGAACAATGGCATCAAACTTCAACTGGATATTGACAAACCCTAGGAACACTCATGAGCAGCTCTTAATCTAAGCAAAGAGTACTATGATTTTGGTGAATACAATATGGCCGCCCTTATATTAGCCTATAGTAGTTGACACTACTAATTTCTTCTGGGTTTAGACATCAATGCCAGAGCACAAACATATCATTGTTAATGTTAAATGCCTTATTTAGGACCACTCCTGACTATATTCCCACTGAACCTGGCCTCCCACAGCAGAATGTAACCCCGACATTTTCCTGGTCTAAGCCTGGGCCTCCCAGGAGATATACCTGTCTAGTTATCACCCTCTCTGGCCCTAACTCTCAAAGCTGTCTCCTACCCTGTCTTTGTGGTTGGGTATCATGTCAGTCCTAAAGTGAAACCATCCTCCTGAGTATTGGTCTCCTTATGACCTCTGTTGCCTTGTGCTGTGAAGAACCCAGGGTATCGTGTCTTATGTCCAGATGTCCCCCCAAGGCCTCATGCAGTCATAAGTGGGGCTTTTTCAGAGGTGACTGGATCTACGGTGTGTGTTGCTGGGATTGATTCGTGGTTCTTCAGGTAAGCTTCAGCCTCAAGTGTGAGTGGGTGCTCAGTTTCCAGGTCCTCCTGTCATGACCTAGCACCTGGCAGCAGGGAAGGGGTAGCAGTGTAAACATCTTTAACAGTGAGACAACTAGGTGTTATGTTCCTACTGACTTGAACAGTGTGAAGTTTATAGTGCTATGTCTAACCTGAATCTCTTTAAACTATTACACCTAACCTTCAACTGATAGGAAATAGTGTAAAGAGAGGATTTAAACGTGTCACTGACTAACAGAAAAAATGGACAGATTCACAATGTAGAGCATTATTGCATGGTTTCTTAAAAATCATAGCATGAAAATAAAAATAGGGTCTTTTTTTCTAGAAAAAAGCTAAAGAGATATAACAATGAATGGAATTAGTAGATCTTAATTAAATCTTTATTTGAAAAGAACCAGCTATAAAATAAACCTTGACAACAATTGGAAACATTTAAACATGAACTGGGAACTAGGTATTATTTTGGAATAATAATTCCAAAATTAGTAATAACTAATTTTCTTAAATATGATGACAGTCTTGGGATTATGTAAAATGTCCTTATTCTTCACAGATGAATGCTAGAATTTTAGAAGTAAAATGCTGTAGGGTCTTTAGTTTACTTCCAAATGTATTTCACACATAAATTTGGAAAAACTGTGATAGTTGCTGACTGAGAGGTCCATATGTAGGTGATCATCGTTTTAGTCTTTGAATGTCTCAGCCTATTTGAAAATGTTTTTATAAGAAGGGGGAAAATACTGAAATCCTCTAGGTTTATAAACTGAATAACATACTTTTCAGACAAACTTTAAAAAGTTATAACTTTATATTTAATACATTTTAAAAAAAGAATTTTAACAATTTTAAAATTTGAGTGTGGTGGATGTGAGAATGGTAGCCAAGATGAGGCTGTGGAGTTGAAGCTGGCCTTGTTTCAAGCATGAAATGACTAGTGGTCATAGAGATAAATACAGGGCATTTTGTGAAGACTCAAGCAGTAGCATTTGATTGTAGGTTATTATGAGCAATAACAAAAATCATGAGGAGTTCTGAACTTCCTTGCTTCAGAAATCAGGTAAGTGCTTACTACGACTGAGTAGCTGACCACCAAGGGGATCAAGAAGGGAAGATGAGTGGCTACATCTTGTTAATGAGCTGTCCCATTCCTGATGGATGTTAAAGAACAGACGGAGAACCCGTTGCTATTTTAGAGGTAGTCTGATAGAGACTTAATAGTGATAGTTCAGTGGTGAACAGATCTACTGATGGTAGTTAAATTCATGAAGAGAGGGCATTTCTTTGGTTTCTGTAATAAACAGAAAGATACAAGAAAAATATCTGCAGTGTTTTTCACCTTGACAGGAAATGCCAAGATGTAGAGGGAAAAATCACTTATACTGTTTTACTATTACTGAAACTGATGTTTAATCTTTCAGGGTCCAAAAAAAGTTTTCTTGCTTTAAGACCATATAAAGTGAGCGTATCCAGCCCGAGCTCTTGGGCTGCAGCTGGCCCTGTGCACCTAATAAAGTGACCCAAAAGATTATAAACTTCTGACATGATTGAGTGATTGTCAGTAATGTTTCCCATGACTCAGTTATGCGGTGGTTGATTGTAGACTGCCTGGGTGATAACAAAGGCCTGTGCAGTGCCAACTCTGCATCCGTGCCCGCCAGGCACAGTCACATCGGCACCTGTGTGTATCAGGGTGTCGTGGGTGAGTGAAATAGTTACTATCAACAGTAGTATTTCAGCCTGCCAACCCGTAGGTATTCCTGGGAAGACAAGTATTTTACTTTTATTAATTAGACAAGTAACTTTTCTTATTTATTTAACTTGAAATTAATTGTATCATTTCATAAAATAGTAAGTTACAAGTTTAAAATAGTGTTTAGCAGCTGTGGTGTAGGACGCATAAAAAGGTATTAAATAGAGTTTTTGCCCATGATATTGTGTATAACAATATTAATAATAGAGATGTTATAATAAAAAAATATGAGGAATAGGGGCTGGGGTTATAGCTCCATGGCAGAGCACCTGCCTGGCAAGTGCAAGGTCATAAGTTCGATTCGTGGTACAAAATATTGTGTGTATATGTGTGTGTGTGTGTGTGTGCGTGTGTGTGTGTGTGTGTATATATATATATATACATACATATATATATGAAAGATTTGTTACGTATATGCATTAACTATATTGTGTATTGTGTGTTTTGTATTGTAACACAAGACTATTGCCCTTGATTTACTGTGACCCAAGTAACCCAAAAGATTGGGCACTTATGCTATAAAATACTAATCTCTATGTGAATCAGGCAAGAATATAGACATCACTAGATTTACCTTATTCAAAGAATAGAAATAAATAGTCATATAGGCTGGCTAAAAGGAATAAGTTTCTTGAATATAAATCAGATTTGAAGTAATTGGCAAGTCATAATTTTGGAAAACTTAGCTTTCTGTGCTACTTGGAGTAAAGTACTTCATAGATATCTGAAAACGTTTGCTAGAGTTTGTTCGCTGGGTGATCAACTTAAGAGTTACAACTCCATTAGTTACAATTATCAAGTCCTTTCAGGGCAATCTCATGTTTATGAGTTTAAAACTTGAACATTTCCACACTATTTTCATCTCTGAGGAGAGGCCCGGTTTCAGAAAACACTTCTCAGGTCTGTTATTGCAGCACGAAGACTTTAAGTGTGTGCACCCTTTTTGTTGTACAAGGGTGTCCTTTGTTTTCTCTTAATGGAGACCTAAATGTGAAACTTACTTGGCATCTGAAATTTTGGTTGTTTCAAACATGTTTTACTTAGTGCCCAGTTATTGGAAACAAATGCTTTACAGTGGCCTAGTGGTGCCACATGGGTTGAAAATGCCTTGTGTTTTTAGAATCACATTGTAAAGCTCAGGTTGAGCTTCCGTGCTGGGTCTGCCATTGCCTGGTTGCTCAACCGTGAGTTCTTTGTTGGATGCAGAAACTTACCCTGTAATTAGATATAGGCATTACAGAGGAGACAAAAAAATTCAAATCTGTCAAGATCTTCCTATTGCAGTTGCTTGAAAGAGCAGAAAATTTTACATATAAACGACTGAGTTAACTAAGCTGGAAATACTGGCAGCCTGGAGTAGATGTGAAGAGATCCTGTTCTTAGTACTGTACTCTGGCACTAGATAATCAAATAAAACACAAACCTATTTTCATGGTTTATAGCTATGAAATCCTCATAAAGATTAACTATAAGAAACAAATGCTAAGATTCAGGTCTCTGGTTTATATTCTAGAGAAGAAAATAAAATTTATGTAAATTAGAAAAGAAAGAAGGGAATAGTATTTGATGTGAATCTAAAAATCATTGTAAAAACCTTTCTTTTTAAAAAGCATTCGTCGTATAAATAATGAGACAGGGCAGAATTGAATTAAAGCAACACAAGAGCTGTTTGGGATTCTCTTTAGAGGTGTTAGAAGTTGTTCCAGGGCTTCTCTTTGGACAGGAATATGAAAAAAGGACCATTGGAGAAAAAGATTAATTGGAGATATGTCTTTTTTGGCAGATATGGTCAATAATACCCTCTAGCTCTAAACCTTAGAACTGAGACACAAACCCCTAATTTCAAAGGGCCAAATAGAGGCACTTAACTTTGTTATAAAAAATGGACGTCATTGAGAAGTTAATAGGAAAGTGTGAACTCATTAAAATGAAAAGTATTCTAATCCCATGGCTAAGAGTACTTTTTAAAAAAACATAATACATCTATCACAGGACTTTGAAGAGAAAATATTTCTTGGTTTCCACTATATAGAGGCTGATGAGAAACTGGGAAAATAAATTTCACATGGCAGGAAAAGGATGGATGCATGGATGGATGGATGGATGAATGGATGGACAGATGGACGGACATAGATGTAGAAGAGTTGGACTGTAGACTTGCAAAATGTTTTCTTGGTGATGGGAAATGAATTTATTGTTTAATGAAGAAAGCTGGGGCATTAAATTCTTTTGAGAAGCCTACTCTTAAATTTGCACAGACTCTTTTTTTGTCTGACTATATGGGTTGAGGCCTTAAGTTATAATGAAAAATTAGTTTTATTCTGGCAGAAGCCATGTTGGAATTATTGTAACACTTTTACTGATTATTTCCCTAACCTGAATCCATCAACTACATAAATAGATTAGAAATATAAAGAAAATGCTTGTAAAACATTATATGAAGGATCTTTCATCTGCTACTCACTCAGTGTCCCTTATGAGGGAAGGACTGAGTCAGGACTGGGTGCAAAGGTAGTAGGGATATCTGGCCCTCTGACCCCCCACCCCGTCCTGTTTCTGGGGTCCTGTGCTTTTGGGGCCAGGGCCCTCTCCAGAGAGGCAAGCTTGGGCCAAGGCGGTATTGTTTGTCTTTTAGAAGTGCTGCTGGGCAGTGTTTGGGGAAGGCAGGCCCAGATCACCCAGAATCTGCCTTCTCTGTGAACAGAGAATTCTGCCGGGCTGATGGCATTTGCAGAAGTTTGG
The DNA here is from genome assembly GCA_004027295.1 of Dolichotis patagonum. NCBI lineage: Eukaryota > Metazoa > Chordata > Mammalia > Rodentia > Caviidae > Dolichotis > Dolichotis patagonum. Next base: position 7,117 of record PVJX010000440.1, read on the forward strand.
CAGCCTTCAGGGCCAACAAGTTGTTGACACCAGGTACTTCCTGTGCCATCTGGGTTTGCCTTGAGTGTCTCTCTCAAGTACTCTTTTGGCATCATCTAAGAGACATCTGAGTGTCAGTCAGCCTGGTTGTCTTTAGTGGCTTTACCATGACTGCTGTGTGTTGCTTGCCCTTGCCAGTCCTTACCTGTGTCTACAGCAGAGGTATCCCTGAAGGTGCTGAGCACGTAGATGCTGGAGCTGTTGAACTATCTGCTGGTCTTTTTCCAGCAACTTCTGCCAGATTGACTCGGTGCAGGAGCCCCTTTTCCTGGAGTCAAGAAAGATCAGTAGACAGGGCTAAGATCCAAAAGAGAAAAATACTGCATGTGAAAGAGAACATGTGTGCATGTCATTGGGCCTGTGCCAGTGGAGAGGAGCTGCTAGTTTTACTTGAATTAGGAATGTGGGACTGAGACTTCAGGGTCATTAAAATATAGATTCCTAGAATTGGAATAGAGTGTTTTGGAGGAGGAATGGGATCCACACCTTTCCCGTACTGTAGGTTAAGGTCCAGTCTTCACCTAGGGAGAAGTTCCCTGGGAACCCAGAGGTGTTGCCTTCAGGTGTCCACTCTCCCTTCACTTGTGCATTGGCTTTTCCCATCCCCTTTTCTCCAATGCATTTCCATTTTATTGGCAATACAATGCCTTTATCATGATGCAGAATATCAAATTTCCATATTTTATACCTCTAGGGCTTTCTAAAATAGTACACCTAATACTTTCTAGAGTCTTCTTTTTACATAGGGGTAGGCATTAAAAATAATTTTGGGAGCTTGTTAAGCTACTTCAGATATTGGCACGGGGTAGGATTTTATGGTCATTGTATGTGAGGATGGCAATTCTAAGCATGTTGAAAGTGGTTTCAAGGGACCATGGCTTCAGTTGAAGGCTGGTTTATGCTCTATACATTATAAGAAATGTTCAAAGATTCACGGGCACTATTTCTAGGATCTCATGTTGTTTTTAGCACTGTGTAATCCCTTGGAATTGAGATTTGCTAAATTTAAGAGGAGTCATCTGGTTTACTAGTCCTCTGGAATCTGCCCCATAGTTTTAGGGAGAGAAGCAGGGTTGCCCTTTGCTGAGAGGTAGCACTTCCTCAGCCTCCTCTTGACCCCGCACTTTCCCCAGCATGATGATAGACTTTCTCTTTTTTGTTTATCCTTTCATTTTTTCCTCTTCTTCCATCTGCAGACACTACTGAGTGGTTTCCACTAGGTCACTTTAGGAATTTGCATTTCCTCTAATCATACTGCCATTGTGCAGTTTCAAGATGTCTGCCTCAAAGGAACTGTTTCAGGGCCAGAAAAATTGTTTTTTGCTGATCTTCAGCTTACTCGTTTATTGTATTTTAATGAATCTGAAGGCTCCCAGTTGTCAGGTCAACTCTGGCCCACAAAGATTTGCCACCACGGAGAATATTTAAAACAGACCTTTAGTTCTGAAGGGAATTCTAAAATTTGAACACAGGAGTTCTAAGTATTTTGAACAGAAGCAGCAGCACCTTCCAGATAACCAGTCTACCAAGGACTAGATTAGAATGGAAAAACTTTGCTGGAACTAAGAATGTGGTTGTAAAATTCTGTGGTTTTAACCAGTGCATTTATAGAAAATGGTTAGATGGTAGAGAGCTTTTACATGCATGACCACATTTATCCTTTAGGTATCTTTCTGAAAGAGCTAAAGATACTGTGTCACAGTGATACGTGCATACATGTTTTCATAGCAGCTCAATTCATAGTAACTAAATCTTGGAAATGTCCATCGACAGGTGAATGGATAAAGAAAATGTATTTACACACAGTGATACTCTTCTGTCATAAAGAATAATACACTTGAGTTACTTGTAGGAAAATGAATGCACCTCAAGACCATGTTAAGTGAGATAAATCAGATACACAAGCTTAAATATAACATGGCTTTTCTTGTGAGAAACTCAAATTATAAATAGCAAAATAAAAAGTAGATAGTAGCAAGGAGATAAATATTTCTCAAATGGGATGGGGATCAAGAGATGGAAGAAGGTGGGATGGAAGAGAGGGGAGGGGGATGAACAAAAATTAAAATGTGTTATATACGCGTGCGAATTCCACACAGGGAATGTAAATATAGTACAAATATATATTATAAAAATATGAAAAAAAACCCAAATAATGTGGGAGATAGGGAAAGTAGATATGCTTGTCTTCCATATGTTTTAACGAAACTGGAGGCTCAGACAGTTGGGACCAGATTGTACTGGTATAGCCAAATCCATGACTCTCACTCCATTTTAGCAAACTCACCACATCGCTGGCCGCAGTTTCTTCATTTTTCACATAACTGGCTTGTCTCGAACCACCAAGCATCTTTGAGGCCTGATGTCCCCTGACTGTGATGATTTTGACATCTTTCCTCTTTTCTATAGTTTTAGACACCAGTGATATTAATGTGTGAACAGGGCAGTGGGCAGAGAAATCTGTACAAACATCAAGTACAGTGATTACCTGTCCTGATCTCAAATCCATTTGGACTTGAGAGACTTTTCTCAGGTATCAGTTCATCCAAAACACTTTCTAGTATTTCTTTACTTTTTTTTTTGGTACCGGAGATTGAACTTACAACTCGCACTTGCAAGGCAGGCGCTTATGCCGCTGAGCTAAATCCCCAGTTCTTTACTTCTTATTTCTCTCTCTTCCCTGAATTTTTGTTGCATCAGAGTCTAATCAGACTGTTTTAAATTAAATTATCTTAATGTTGTTACCTTTGTATCTTTTTGTTGCTCTTCATAAACTTGTGACTTTGATGAGCACAGTCACCTATCAGCTGAGCTCAGGGATAGGTACGGATGAATCATTGGTCTCCTATGAGTCAGGTCAGAATAGGATGTGCTGCAGTAACAAATAAACACAACAGAAATTTTCATCAGGCAGCTGATGGGAAAGCAGAGGGCTGTGATTTACACACATTTTAGGGACTTGGGCTGAAGGTATTCTGTTACGTTATTGCTGGGTTGTACAAGATACTTAATTCCCTCAATTTCTCCAGCAGAAAAGGGGTGCTTCCACAACACTCATAGCCCATTAATCAGGACAGGTCACATGGCCTGGGGTGTGTGTGTGTGTGTGTGTGTGTAGTGTTTTCCCATTCGTGTATTAAAACCTTAGCCCCCAGTGCAACTGTGATTGGAGGTGCAACCCAAAGGGAGATCATAAAAGTTAAATAAAGTCATAAAGGTAGAGCCTTTACATGATAGGACTAGTGTCCTTAGAAGAAGGGTCACCAGAGAGCCTGCCCTGTCTGACTTTCTTCCTGCACAGTCATAAAGATGAGGTCATGTGAACTCACAGCACACAGCTGCTGCCTCCAAGTCGGGAACTGCCTATGCTGCTACCTTGGTCTTAGGAAATAAATGTCTGCTGTTGAAGCCACCCACTTTACGGTATTTTGTTATGACAGCCTGAGCTGAGACCATTAGGGAACTATGAAATGTGGGGAAACAAGTGGTTCTTTGGTGAGCAATAATTTTTCTTGCCACAAGTGATAGGGCAGTGGACAAGACAGTTATGGTTCCAGCTCTCCAGGATATAAATGAACCTGTTACTTTTATTTGTGGCTTTCAGTTTTTCTACATGACTTGCAACCAAACCACAGGTAATTAGTAGTTTTGAATTCTGTGTACTTGGTTGAGACAGAAAAACTGAAAGCTTAACCAAATGAAAGGCGTGTGTTATAATTTCACAGAGTGCTGTGAGGCCTAAAATGTTTTCTGTTCCTTTCATTATCTTTATATAGACAGAAAGGGAACTGGCAAGCAATAAAGCTTAACACAGAAAATTTCTCGCACTGTGGTTATAGAAATAAGCCTTGGGGAAAGTAAGCCTTTATAATGTTCATCATTTTGGAGGTGATCTTGTTGTCATTGTAATGATAACTGTGCCTAGATGCCCATCTTTGTTGCTACTGTCAACATGAATCTTTCTTTTTAGACACCTCTGGTAATAGAAGTTGAAATAAATTTGTTGGTGCTCATCAGCTACTGCTAAAATTTATGGTGTGATTTATATTGTTTTGCCTTAGAAAGAAAGATTAGTGAGAATTACATCAGAAGATAATTACAACATACTTAATTACTCTTGTCGCAATATAGGAAGAACAAAGTAGGCATAGCACACCCTGGAAGGCTTGACCATGGCAGGGCCCACACTGCTGCAGAGGTGGAGAAACCGGGCAGCCCAAACTTTATTTCTTTAGAAAAGATACCAAGTAGAAGCCTAAGTTTCATACCTAAGAATTTCTTTTATTTTGTATGTTAACTTTAAAAACCATTTTTGCCTTAGTGTAACTTTAAAAATACCATTTCATAAACGAGAGTAGTCGTCTGGAATTCCTTGAAACCCATGCTTTGGCTTCAGCAGGCTTTAGAAAAATACACTGTCAGAAATTGATGTGGATACATTTTCAGCAGTTAATACCCTAGTCATAGTAGATACCTTATAAAATCAATACCCAGAAATATCAGAGGATTATGGTTGTATCAGATACACCAAATGCCTGACATTGTTTTAATTACTCTAATAGAAGAAAGCTGGGTGGACTAAAAAACAAATCTTTGCCTATAAAGAATGTTCTGCTCAAGCCAAAGAAAATTTTTTACAAGTTCTTTTAGAAAATCTGGAAGTATTTAAGCATTTTCCTTTTCTTTTTATGAGACAATGCCTGTTACCCTGCCAGTACAGTTACCCTGCACTGTACACAATTCTCCTTTATGACATGGACCTGCAGGACAAGTTGATCAGACATGTGCTCTAGTCACTTTAGTGATAGGGTTCAGAGATTTGGAGCTTTGTCTTATTGGCACACAGAAATAAATATATTTAATGTTCTAGTACAGGGACACCGAAGAACTCCCAGGAAGCTTTCCAGGGTAACTTGGAGCATTGTTGACACAGAGGCTAGCAGAGCGCCATTGTGCTTGGAATGTGGGCAGGAGTCACTTTGCCAAAGTGGAGACGTGTTTCTGTTGTAGGGAAGAGATGACGATAAGAGTAGTGAGGAGTTGAGACAGAAGTTTGAATTAACTTCATCTCTTACATGCAGTCAGTGCTTTCCCCATATAGGCTCTCACTCTTAAGAAAAGGATTCCAAAATTTCTAAAAATGGGATTTACATCCTTCAGCCAGATTCATAGGATGTACTGAGGGTATGGATTTTTTTTTATTTTAAAGAGAACAAAACAAAACATAACAAAACAGGGCAAAGAAGTTCAGAACAGAACAATGCAAGCAACACAGGACTTCAAAACAAGACACCAGGAAATCAACAGTGGCCACCATAGTGTCTCTTGTTTTCTTCGAAATGGTTGTCCATACCTTCGCACACAATAAATTCAAACGTAACAGTATAGTATAAAACCAATCAAAACAAAAGAATGAAAGCATGATGGGCCTTCAAAACCAGAAGGGTGTGGATTTTGTTTGCCAGAATACCTCCAGGTTTTGTGTCAAGATGTTGAAATAATGAGCTTCTGAATGTGGATGGAGGTGAGGGTGGCACCTGTGTGTGCATAATTTGTAGGATGTACCGGTGCAGTGTGGGTCGATGGACCATGATGTGACTTTGCATGGATGTTACAAACCTTCCAGAGGATTTATGCGTTGAACATGTATTCTTTACTAGCCAGAGAGTACTTTTAACAGTTTTTTAATTTTTAAATTTTTAATACTAATGCTTTATTGTCACCTAATTATCCATGTTTAATTTTCTCATTTTTATTTTGTGAAAAAATAAAACAAAATTTCATAATCCAGTAAGAAATAACAATAGTTATTACAGGGTGTGTTGTTGTCTTCAAAGTAGTTACTCAGAGTACAAGACATACACCAAAAATATTCCTACAAAAAAGAAGCAATACTTTTGAAAAAACTGAATATTTTTATTATGATCTTATAACTATCTTCTTTTATTTCTATAACATTAAATTTCTAAAACATTAATTTTAATGTTTATTTTTATGTATTTACTCTCCATAAGTTGAATCTGGGACATTGTGTGTTGAGTGAATATTAGATTACTTGTTACTTTTTAATTAAGCCTAGTTTTTAAAGGAGGGACCTAGGAAAAGGGGTCCAGTGCTTATTGGGAGTCTAGTGGTGCTTGTCATGTGACTTTCTCATATGGACATTTTTAATCCACTTCGTGGATGAGTATACAGGCAGGGAGAGATTGAGAGTTTTGCCCCTGATCATACAAGTGATCATTGGTACAGTAAGGATTTGAACCATGTTTTCTGTCTTCAAAAGCTGGGCTTCTGCCTTGGACTTAGTTCCAGGCCATTCTCACCTTGCTTTTTTCTGGGTCCTCAGTGATGGAACTTGTAGAAAGGTCAATTTCCCATTCATAGTGTGCTGACGCTGGCAGGCAGGCAGACATCTGGGGGTCTGCCTGGTGTTAGGTGCCTCCTTACTGCGGCTGCCCAGCACTTGTTAAGAAGGAGAGCGTATGCGCTGAGCTAAAATTAAAAAGCCGCTGCTGTCTATTTGAGAAGTATAGCCAACAGCCTCTGATCTAATTTCATATTTTGTTCTCTGATTACTCCTGACCATGTTCATCTTAAATGTAAATTCTTCTCTTTTTATTCCTCTATGAATGATATTCTTTTTTATATTTAAGCATATCAGACATAGAAAAATTGTACCTTCATAAAACAATCTTTTTCTTCCTCCTGATCCATCAGTATCTCTGCGTTTACCATTGTTTAAGATCCCAGTTACTTAGCTAAAACCAGTCTGAAGCTTTATTTCTTTGGAAAAGGAAAGTATGACATTGCCTTGTCCCTGTTCCCTGGCTGAGTTTCATATCCGAGTGGACATCTCGTCCCACGGCTGGAAAGCGGTCTGTGGGTCGGCACCTCCTTGTTCCCTGATTTTCCGCATTCGTCTTCGCCCTGGTTCCGGTGTTGGGGCTGCCTTTCTCGTCCTTAGCCCTGCTCTCCCTCCCAACTCCCAGTTGGCGGTTGGTGTTGTGCTTCGCTAGAGCGTTTCCATCAGCCTGGAATCTCTCTCCCCGGTGGTGCCATTGAGTCACTTCCTTGTTTCAGCTCTTGGCTAAACACAGCCCTGCTTACTTTTGCAAAGGTTACAGTGAATCATTCTTCTATTTTATTTCTTATTTCCCCTTAGTACAATCTCTTGAGTATTTTGAAGAATCTGTATTATTTTAACATTTTAAGGTTTGTTTATTTACTCCGTTGGCTCAGTGCCTTATTCTCCTTTGAGAAAATGTTCTTCATTCAAGCTTAAGGTGTGTTAGTTGTTATTACATAATGGTTTCTGATAACAAAATGAGTTAGATACATGTGATAATATTTTAGGATCGTCCTTTGTAAATGTCTTACCCAGTGAGACTAAACAGTAGGTCCTTGTTATTATGCCTGTCATCATGGAATACCCCCTTTTTATGGTTAAATATCTGAACACTTTCAATGCATGTGTCCTGAGAGCCTATCAGATGGTGGGGCTCTAACTCTTGTTACAGGTTTTACCTGCAGGCCACAAGCTGAGGAGGGTGAGCGGGCCGGAAACAAGGCCGGGATCCTTTCGCAAAACTCAGTGCGCAGGATGTGTTGGCACATGCCTGTAACCCTAGCACTGGGCAGGCTGAGATGGGAGGATCACCCTGAGTTCAAGGCCACCTGGGGCTACACAGTGAGCTCAAGTCCAACTTGAACTATTCAGCAAAACCCTATCTCAAAAAAAATTTTTAAAAAGCCAAAAAATAAAGATAAACAAAAACCACTGAGCCAATAAGCAACTCAATGCTGTAGCACATATCCCAAAGGGTTACTTTTCTCTAATCCTGCACCTGCTTGAATGCGCATCATTTATTCTAGAAAGCCTTTGATTATTGTCTCATTATCCTGTTGTCTCATTACTGGCCAGAGAGTCACTGCAAGTAGGAGAGCCAGAATTTTGACCTTGGTCTAATGATTTTAGTCTAGCACTCCTTTCTTTCTTTCATTGCTGAATTTTCTCTTCCCTGGGACTCTACGCAGTGTAGCCAGCACTCTTAGAAGGAGGCTGTTGTACAGGTCAGCAATATAAGGTACGGAAACTAAATCATACTAAGCCATACCCCATTATCACAGCCTTTTCAACTCACCGTTCACCTCTGAAGCAATACTGGTGGGGAATTTTTAATTGACAGTAATTTAAGCCATGGGCAGCAGGTTATAAGCTTTTGATTGTCATTCTACTCGTAGGGAATTCTAAAAGCAACTATAATTATAGCTTAATTTGGGGGATCAAGTAAGTACTATGGTATTACCCAAAACTGAGGTTAAAGTCTGAAAACACATTCTCAATCATGTCAATTTTTTTAAAAGTTCATTTCCTTAAATGAACTTTTAGCTCTGTTAATTTTTGACAACCAGGTTTAAAGTTTTAAAACTTTATACCATTGCTTGTGATTATTTGGTGTAATAGAGGCTTTACTGTGGATATGTGTGGCGTAATTGTAATGTTTCTTCAGTGACCTGACCTTCTGAAGCACAGTAGAAAAAGCCAGAATTGTTTTCATTCACTGTTTTCCAAGAGTTGTGGAGAACCAGGGCCAGCAATAGTTCCCTGTTTTTGTCTCTTCCGTTTTGTTTGCATGCGTCTAATAGGCAGAGGCTGCGAGCAGCTCTGGCAATGTGGGAATGAGACAGGACAAGAAGGAGGTGGTTAGGAGCACATCTGCCAGCCTCAGTTCTCTTCCAGCCAGGGCAGCAACAGGTACTTGAATTTGGCTCTAGTGGGTAGTAACCTGTTTGCCCTGACTGGAGCATTGTACCCCCTTGTGATGCCGAATCTTTGCCTGGCAGATGATAGGGGTCATTTGCTTTATGTCCTGGACTTAAACTCCCAATGAAGATGTCACAGTATCTTCCGTTGCTGAGCGATACCAACTGTTCAGATATCTTCTACTTCATGAGCTGCATGACTTGAATCCTGTCTTGCTGTGGTTTGTAGTCCTGCTAATGGCCCTTCCTCATGCAGCAAGCTTCGTGTTGCCCAGTGTGTCTCAACATTGCTATTGTGTCTACATAGAGTCTTATTATCTCTCCATTCTTCATTGGTCTTCATAGGAGCTGGTTGCAAGACTGTCACTGTTCTACTCGGTCTTTTCTCACTGGGTCATGCGTTGGCTAAGTCCTAGGAAGGACATGTGGAGTTACAGTGTTCCTTAATCTATAGACCAGAGTTGTTTGAGCTTTTTGAGAGTTTATAGCACATTGTTTGTGTTTGTTTTGCAATACTGGAACTTGAACCCAAGGAGTGCTGAGCTACACCTCTAGCCATTTTATTTTATTTTGTTGGTTTTTTGTTGTGGTTGTTTTGTTTCTTTTTAATTTTTGAGATGGAGTCTTGCTAAATTGTCCAAGGCTGGCTTTGAACATGTGACCCTTCTCCCTCAGCCTCGGGATTACCGGGGTGGACTGAAGCCAGCTCTACATACTGCTCATGTAACAGTATAAACTTTTGTTTTTGACTTGATGTAGCTAAGTATTGGGTTGTAAATTTAACTCCTGTTTCTCTCGGATGGTTTATATACAGAGATAAAAGGCTTTCTCTGAAAATGTGAATAACTTACACAGGAGAAATTCCATTTATGTTTTTAACTTTTGAAAATCACCTCAACCTGTACACACAGACACAGCTAACCTGAGTCTGTATCCACATCATTATGTGTCACTGAGAACAAGCCCTCTCAGGCTTAGAGAAGGAACTTGCGAATGCCAATCTCATCTTGTTTTGTGTGTTCTCCCCACATTTGGTGTGAGAGAGCCAAGCTCTGTAACCGTTTTTCTCTGAGCACTTCCGACATCCAGGTGAGATCTGGTGGCATTCAGTGTCCTCGTGGGGACAGCCCCAGTGATGGCCACAGAGATCTCAGGTGACACTGCTGGCTGCACATAGAAGCCTCTTCATACTTGTATACACGAAGGGACTTACATAAAATGTTGTGCCTTTATCGTAACCATGACTGCATCCTTCGTAGCTCATTCTTACATGGTGCAGCCCCAGGTTTGAGATGAACACGCACTGTCGTGGTACCACCTACGCTGCCATTTATTCCATCAGTTTGGTTGGCTTATGCTGCTCTTGGCTCTGGACCCGCAAAAACAAAGCCATGGCATAAAGCAGCCTGAATCATGTAATGAAAACTTTGTACCTTGTGGAGGCTTGGTAGAGAGAAATGATTTATTTTTGCCTTACCAAATAAAACATTCTAGGAATCCAAGGTGAAAATTGGATTTTAACTGCTACTAACATTTTAAGCATATAAAATCAGCAAGTGTTGAGTGTTTCACTAAAGAGAAGAATCTAAAGAGTTTGGTGCCAGAAAGATCCACATGTGATGTGGACTGATGTGTCACGTAAACCTGACTGATTTATAAAGCTGGAATAAACATGAAACAACACACTTTGGCAGCAGGATTGCAATAGTGGGAATCTCTGTTTTATTTTGTTCCTGGTCTTATAAACTGATCCTCCTTCCTCCTTTGAGTTTGCAAGTGTAGGTCTTCTATGAAGAAGCTCGAAGAGTCTGGAATGACCTGGAGTCAGGATATTTGTTTTCCTGTCGATTCTCCCTAACCTTTCCCTCTTTCACCTTCTGTGCTCTGCGTGTTTCTCCCTCTGATGTCCTGTCTGCCTCTTCAGCACACTGTCCTGTCCTGTCTTCCGGCCAAGCCCAAGCCTGTTCCCCAGTGCTACTGGTGTGGGAGCTCTCCTACAGGCAGTCCCCACACCAGGCTAGGAGCTGTCTGCAAACAGAATTCCCTGTGGCAGTGAGCTAGTGTCTGCATGCAGCGCTCTCTGGACAAGTGTTTATACACCTGTGGTTTTGCAGGAGAAACTCCTGGTTTCCCTCAGTGAAAGCATGCCACCAAACTGCACATGTGCCCAAGTTTGGGTCTTAGTAACTTCCTGTCAAGCTGTCCTTAACACTGACTGTTACTTGAGGGAAATTCATTCGTCCTATAGAGCCATTCCCCAAGAAATATGGTACTTTCTATCAGGCAGATAGATGATTCTCTTTGACAGATGGAGCACTCCAACTCATTTGATTCACTGGACTGCTATCCCTGGGGATCTGGCAGACAGCACAGAACTTACACAGAGAATCCAGAATACCTCTAACAAGAATTGTAACGGTGATGATAGCTTAGCATTTACGTATGTCAGGCATCATGTTCAGTGTTGTACATGCCTGTCCCTTTCAATTTTTAAGGTTCCATGAGAAAGATCCTATTACACATTCTGTGTTATGAATAAGAAATACTCTAAGATACTGCACGTATGAAGTCCCACATAGTTGGAATTTGTACCTAGCCTTCTGAGTCACATTTTTTATCCACTGTTGTATATGCCTTTTGGAGAGTGCATAGCATCTTGCAGAGATCATTAAAAATTATAAAAATCTGAAGACATCAAAGCTATAATGTAAGTAGAGTTCTATTAACTGAGCTTGGTGTGATATTTGTTTTATGATTTGGATGTGTAGTCCCTTGAAATTTCAGTCAGATTCCTGCAATCCTGAGCCTGGCAGGAAGGAGATACTTTTCCTGGAGGGGTTAGGGTTGGGGTTAGGCCTGCTGTTGAGGCCAGAAATGAGTCCTGTTGACTACCTGCCTTCCTTCTTCAGGGTTACACCTGCCTGGACTTTGTGTCACTGTGTACTGTTCTCTCACCTGGGGCCCGAGTACTGACTTTCCACTAGCTTTTCATAGCAGTTGCTCTCCTGAGTAGACTACAGTTAGTTTGGTCCCTAAGTCATTTCATTCATCCACTCATTCTTTCATTCACTCAGCATTTAGTGAGCATTTGCAAAGTGTACTGTATATTAGGATATAAGATAGATAAGTTACATATGCATGTAACTAAAAGGATTGCGGAGGCAGTGGGCCTTACAGAAAGAACTGTGAAGTAGGAGATAAAAAATCCTTGAAACTAACAGCTGAGGTGCTCTTAGATCTGAGACTCCTGATAAATAGTTTGTCCTGGGGAAGGAAGAAGGAGGAGGGGATTCTGCAAGGGGAGGAAAGAGCTTCTAAAAAGGCCCGGCTTTTTCTGACTCTGAATACTCCTTTGGTGTCCTGAAGTATGGATAGAGAGAAGAGGAAGGGGGGGGACAAGAGATCAGCTGAGGCGGGGAGGGACCCCTGTATCACGGTGGGGGAGTGTGTAGTGTTTAGATAATGAAGAGGCATTGGAGGTGTTTGTTCCGTTGATTGATGTCAGATTTGTCTTTGAAAAGATGACTGTGAAAACTTTGGAGGATTTTGTAGAGGTCAATCAAGGCAGAAGGACCCTTAGTTGGATTTGTGTGCGGCATGAAGATGTATGGTGTGGGCTTAACCTGCCTGCTGGGGATGGAGATTCAGGTAGGCCTCCTCGGTGCACTGGCCTTCCGATAGGTTCACAGAGCAGCGTGGGTTTCCTAGGCACTCCCTCACTCCACTAAGTTGGTCTTACTTGAGGCCCCTGCTTCTCAGCCTCGTCTGACCTCTTCTGGCTAACTGGGAATCTTTCCTGGTCTTGATAGCATTTGACAGTAGAGTTGTTGCAATAGTTCTGAGCCTCAGTCTTCTGCCAGCTCAGGCTGGTCTTGCTTGAACCTGCCAGCACCTTTCGAGCTTGGCTGACCTCCCTGCTCAGACTGCTTGGCTCTCGGGAACCTTGGACTTGGCCAGAGCTGGCTGGCTCAGCTGATGACCATTTCTAATATTGTCCTCTCCTGTCCCGTCTTTACTCAGGCCTGGGGGTTATGGGACTCAAAGCCTCTCTTAGGTGGGACCTGTGCCATTTTGCAGGTTTTACACACTCCACACCCTTACAGCTCTGTTCCTTGATGATCCACAGAGAGATTTAAACAGACAGTTACAGCCTAAATTTAGAGTTTGTATTAAGGACTGGGGATACAGCTCAGCGGTAGGGCACTTGCCTGGCATAGGTGCAAGGCCCTAGGTTCAATCCCTAGCCCTGAAAAAAGAGCATATATTGATCTTTTAAATTATGAGATTCTTGTGGGGGAGGGAATGTCAGAGGCTGAAGTTTTTATAAAGTGGTCTGAGCAGTGACCAATTTTCATAAGACTTTTTAAATGCTGAAGAGCTCTTATTTGGGATTTTGCTTTTCGTTTCAGTGTTGTATTGATCCTGCCCTGCTGTTTTGCTTCACAGTTTTATAATTGTGTTTTTTCTCAGTCAGTGAACGTGTTGATAAGGAGGGAATGGTTTGATCATGTGACTGTAGGACACAGCAGTGCTCTCAAGCAGAGCGTCCTGCACTCAATTAACCTTCATATTTCACACCTCATCACTGCAGTGTGGCAAAGCTCTCCCTGGCCTGTCAAAGAAAGAGGACTGCTGCGGGACTGTGGGTACCTCCTGGGGCTTTAACAAGTGCCAGAAATGCCCCAAGAAGCCAGGTAAGTCACCCTTCATTCCTTCGCAGGCTAATGGGGCATGTCTGTTTTCCTGATGGTCACTCTTTTAGTGATGAGGCAACATTGAACTTTCAAAGAACTCTCTTAATTGTATTGTAGAACATAGTGCTATAATATGCCTTTCCAGAAACCTTCCAGTCTGTGGAAGTTTTTGTATCAGCTCTGTTTGTTTTGTTTTTTAATGAGCTCGCTTATCAGTTGTCTTCTCCAGTTTAATTACTTAGAGGTGATAAGCTCAAATAGGCTCCTCTGACTCACATGAAAAAATAAAATACTCTAAATGTAAACAAGTGTTGCAAAGTCTGAGAAGTCAATGCAGTTATTTCTTAGGTTAAGTCCCTTATATGAAAGTTGTATTAATATCCACAGTTTATTGAATATTATAGGATTAGGATTATATGGATTTTAAATTTCATAGAAAGGCTACAATAAGTAATGATTGGTTTGTGATTTGTAAAAAAGAACTTCATAATTTCTGGGACACAATGGTCTCTCTCCTTTTTTCTTAGCACTACTTTTATATTGTCAGTTTTCACTAATGTCAGTATGCTATATGCATATATGCTATAAGCTACAACTGTGTTTAAAGTGTTTCCCGGACAAAGTTGATTTGAGTAAATCCAGGTTTATACTTTTTTTTTACTACTTTCTTCCGAACAGTCATTTGTATTTTCAGTTTTTGAATGTAGTGTTAGCTTTGGATAACTGATTTCTAAGGAATACCTCTTAGAAAGTCAGAGGTAACTTGTTTTAAATTGTGCTTTCTTATACTTAGTCATTGTATTTATATCAAGAGAGCAATTGATATTTTTTTCTTACTCATCTACTTTTGTCTAATATGGCTGAAGATTTTTATAATTGCTATTCATTCTTTATGCCAACAGAAATTTTTCAGTTGCCTCAATCAAATAATTTTTGTCTTCTTAAATTGGTTTGATATTCTCAATTGCCTTTTAAAACTCTGTTCAGTCTGAAATCTGTATCTTAGAATAGCCACTTTATATCTCTTGCTTGAATACTGGTTTGTTCTTCTATCTTATAATCAATTTGAAATAGTTGTCTCTCATTTGGATTTCCATATTGCTCTAATTTATAGTTTCTGTATTCCTAAGGAGAATAAAGAAACTTCCTATCTCTCAATTTATTTGTTTTGTCAATACCACTTTTGATTTCTTTTAGGAAAAATTGATTTCTTTTAGAAGAGTAATTTGTTAAAATAACCACTGCAGTTTCAGAAAATTAGTGAACTCTTTATTTAGGAAAAATTCACATAAAGATATTCAGTAATGAAAGAATATCTCAAGTAGTCTTTCTAAGCCAACTAGATATTGATTAGCATCCTGGATTTCCCAGCAGCTCAGCTGACTGGTGATGGCCTTTCCAGAGGGATATTTAGGATCCATTTAGAGAGTGTAGTGTTTAGAATTAGGGTCGCCTGAATTAACTTCCAGCACTGTCATTTGCTGTTGATTCTTATGAGGCATTAAACAGAAATCTCTAGGTGAGATATTGAAAAATCATTGTCTTTAAAAAAAAAGACTGCTTACGTTCACTTATCTGTATGTTTATGTGTCAAAATATTATGGAGTGTGATATTTCCCAATGTGAAGTCTAAAAACAGGATGAGAGAAGTTACATTCTTCTAACTCTGAGGACTAAGTGAACCTTTCCTAGTTCTTTCTTCATCTTGTCTTTTTATTCATTCCCTTTGTTATTTATCTTTTGTTTATCTGCTTATGTTTCCTCTTTTGAAACCCAAAATAGTAGACACTGACAGTTCTTAGGGGTAAAGGAAGTTAAACCATTTTTTTTTTCATTTTAATCCTTACCTTCTATTCCTGACCTTTTGTCATTTTTATCTAGAATTGCATCACCTGAGGGTGAATTCACTGCATTGTGTGGTTTTAGTAACAGTATATTTTAATCTTGATAATGATTTCAGTTGAATATGAAAGTACAGAATTGCTGTTACTTTTAACTAAATGTTGATAAATGTAAATTCATATATTGGCTCATTTAATGTACAAAATTGAAGAGAATAACTTTCAGGGAAAGGGCAGTGTGGATTATGAGCAAACTCTTAATTTCTGGACGTTTATTCTGCCTATGCCATTTTAAGTGACTCAACCCCAAGAAACACACTTATGGTGATAGTCTTTCTGTGTCATTTAAAAAACAAAACAACACAATCTTTTCTTCCCTACTTTGTAAAACATATTCATTTTGGAAGAGTAGACCTTCCTTAGCTTTATATACTATGGTTTTTCTCTTTTTATTTCATTTTACTTTATTACTGATAGTAATTCAAACTTCAGTTTGAAGTGGCTTTTATTTAATATTTGAAATTTTTGTTGGGCCATACACAGAGAGACCTTTCATTGTTGATCATTTGTTGCTGTGAAAATATTATTTTAGATGTGCAAATGATTTCATTAATGCTTCTGTAATCTATTAGAAACGTGCTTAGTGTGAATAAGTCATTTGTCCTTTAAACAGTTTTAGAAGAAAGTTAACATGGAATGCTAAGCCTCCCCGAGATCATCTGGTTTGGCTCTTTGCCTTGAAGAAGACAACTGCTGAAACGTCTAAAGTGCGCTATTATCTCTTATTTTGGGAGAATTCACAGACAAGAAATCCCAGTTTCTGCAGGCAACCTGTTTCAGTACCTTCATTCTGTGCAACAAGACAGCAGGAGCCCAGAGGGCTGCAGTGGGTGACGCCCGCGCGCTGACATCTGCCCTCTTTAATGCGTCATTCCCTGAAGCAGATCAGGGATGAATAGGTCCTCGGTGTTAGAAATGTTTAGCCACTTCATGGCAGAAAATATAAAGTCTTATGATTCACTTAACATAATGATGATTTACTGGCAACTTACTAGGATGCTGTCCATTGGTGAATATGCAGTGTATTGAAAAAACAAGCATAATGTGAAAGAAATCATGGAGTTTTACGTTGCTATTGGTGTCTTAGAAATGAGTAAGTCCACTGACACCTTAAATGTCTTTGGTTACTGTATCTAGCGGTGTAGAACAGCAAGAATTTAAACATGTAACAAAGAACTACTTCTTCTCTTTTAGCTTATCATGGATATAATCAAATGATGGAATGCCTGCAAGGTTATAAGCGGGTTAACAACACCTTTTGTCAAGGTAAGGTTAATCGACCCCATCAGTGAGGTTGTTTTATCTCTTTAGAAACTTGAGTTGTTTTGCCGCGTGCTGCTCCTGAGCCCAGCGTGTGAAGGTCACGCAGTGAACTACCACTGCCTCACTCCAGTTAGCTAAGGGAGTGTGGCTGTTAAATGCATGGTTGCTGGATTGCCTCACTACTATTGAAACTTGATGAAACCCTTTAATCTTCCGTTACTCTGTGATAAAATCTGCGAGTGTCAGGGAAAGGGCTGTCGCTGTGTACTGGTGCACAGGTGCATTCACATGAGTGTATCTATTAGTAAGTGCACTGCTTTCCTAACCTGTGGTTGGGCAACAGAGTTCCCTCTTCTCTTTCATCAGAGTATTTCTGGTCACCTTGAAATGTATAGATACTACATATCAGAGTGAACACACTCTTCCTAGGTGAGAGGAAAGCTATAAAATTAAATATGAAATGTCTCGAGTACTTCGGCGTATATATTTTGAATACTATGGTAGAACTGTAAAAATAGAGGACCCCTGAGAATCCATCTCATCTTGTGTTCATACTTTATAAATGAAATTAAAGTCCAGAGAAGTTAAATCACTTCCGTGTGGTTGCATAGAACTGAGTGTAACTCAGATTTACCAGTGCCTAGGTTAGTACCCATAGTATCAAATTTTGTTTCAGTTACTTGAGGTATATCCAATTAATTAATGCTCCTAATTTTTCTTGACATGTTTGGAGTAAAGACATTGTTAATAACTTGGGTGTAAGTGCAAGAACACAGCACATGTCTTCTGACTTGTGGCCTGGGGCCCTGTATTCTCCTTGTCCAGTTTGTGCTGATGGAAGTAGATGAAAGTTGTTAGAGTGTAATTTAACCTGCTACTGAAATGGCCTGTTTCATTAGTATAACCATTATGACAATCAGTATGGAGATTTCTCAAAAAATTAAAGATAGAAATTTCATTAGATCCAGCTATTCCTCTTCTAGATCGCTTCTTGAAAGAGTTAAAGACATCATATTACAGTGATAGATGTATATCCATGGTTATAGGAGCACAATTCATCATAGTTAAATCTTTAAAACAGTCTGTATGTCCACCAGCAGATGAATGGATTAAAAAATATGATATTTATATACAATGGAGTACTAGTCTTCCAGAAAGAAGGATAAACTTGAGTTGTTGGTAGGACATTGAATATATTTTAAGACTGAAATGTTAAGTGAAATAAACCAGATACATAAGCTTAAATATCACACGGTTTCTCTTATATAAATAAATACATAAAAATAATAAGGAAAAGGAAACTATATCTTTTACAAAAGGGAGGGGGACCAAGAAAAAGAGGGGAGAGGAGCAGTAGGGATGGGAAAAAGAATTAAGATGTTGTAGATACATGTGCCCACTCTCCACAGGGGATATAATCGTTATGAACTGTGAACATGTAATAAAAAATAAAAATTGAAATATAAAATAGTCTGTATCAAAGGAATATCTTAGTTACTTGAGAACTTTCTTGAGCAAATTGTTGATCCAGTAGTCCATCTGTGTGACTCTCTATGGAGACTCTACTGACTTAAAGAAATGCATACAAGTAAATCGGGTCATTTATTTATAAATGTGACAAGCCTTCATCGTATGTGACAGAAAAGGGAGAGTTAACTCATTAACTCAGGGAGAGGGCACTCCATAATGCTTTCTGAGAAACATTTGCAGACTTTAGTAACAAGGGAGTGATAGCTACATTATTTAAAATCCCCTGACTTTAAGAACTCACTGAATGAAGTAAAACAGATAGGGCACCCAATGGAGAGGTTAAATTAATGACTGGATGGCCTGAATGTATATTCTATAGTACAAATCCAGGTTACTGTTTAATAGATGAAAACCTATGTAAGGAACCTGAGCACATTTGTTTTGTTTTGTTTGGTACTGGGAATTGAACTCAGGACCTCGGCCTTATAGGCAGACACAGTGCTGCTGAGCTATATCCCCAACCCCCGACCCCCCACCACATTTGTAAGAGATGTTAGTGGAGGCCCAGGGAAAGGGTAGTGGAACTCTCAGCCTTGTTTTCTGTGTTCATCAGATGGCGTTTGGGGTTTGGGTGTTCCGTGTTCATTATTTTTTGATTAATAAGGTCAGTAAAGCTTGTGAGAGACTTGCAGACACGTGCGCGTAGCCTGGAGAGGTGCGGGCTGAAAAGAAGCAAGGTGGCTGCCTCATAAACACAGCTCTGTAAGCATGCTTCTACACGTATTAGATGTCCTGCAGAACAAGACCTTTTATGAGTTTTTTCAGAAACCAAAGTCAATAAGATGGAGTTATATGGAGGCACATTTACAAGATCTACAAGAGAGCCTCTTTTGTGGAATCAAGTTCCCCAAATCCATAATGAAAAGTACTGAGTTTCCTGCCCGCAGAGATGATCTAACAGATGCTTCACAGCTCTTGGCCAGCGAAGCTGTCTGGTATTTCTAGCCTGTGCAGGACAGAGGCTAGAGGATCCTGTGGGTGCATTCTGGTTCTGTCTTGCTGTCTTTATACTTTGTGCCAGAGGCTGTGTGTAAGAAGAAAGAAAGAAATGACAGCTGGTGCACAAGTTTCAGCTCCTGAATGCGTACTTACCCGAGGTGGCTCCTGTGCTTTTGTATCTCTCTTTGTCCCATTAGACTGCAGGACTAGAGAGGTTCCTCACTCACCCTTCACTGTTGTACTGCGTGGTCGTGAGCACTTTCTCCAGAGTGTCGGGTGCTCCGAAATTCTCTCACAGCCACGTGGTTGAGAATGTACATGTGCTGTTTTGCTGGGGTGTGTTTCTATGTGTTTGTTTCTTGTTTGTTACCCTTCAGAGACCCTTCAGAACTCTGAAGACAAAAAATCTGTTCTTTCTTCAATTGGTCATGGTAGTTAAGAGCTGTAATCCCAGCACACTGCATGTCAGGGGGGAGGATGGTAGGTTTGAACCTAGCCTGAACTATCTGAATTTAAGGCCAGCCTGGACAGCATGAGACCCCAATTTTTCTTTTTCTTTTTCTTTTTTTCTTTTAGTGCTAGGTTTAGGCCCAGGGCCTTGTGAATGGTAGGCAAGCACTGTGCTGGTGAGCTCTATTTCTAGACCAAACCTATCTAGACCAAACCAAACCTAGACCAAAAATAAAGATTAAAAATAAATAAACTGCTGTTTGTTACAGTGCTTTATGGTGTTATTTATTCCTTATGTATTTGGAATAATTCATTGGAGAAGGCATTTGGTCTTGAAGTTTTCTTTGTGTAAAGTGTTTTAATTATGCAGTTAATTTCTTTAATAGCTGTAGTATTATTCATGTTTTTCATTACCTCTCTGTGTCAGTTTTGATAACATTTTTGCTTTAGAAAATGCTCATTTCATCTAAGAATTTCAGTTTTAGGCATATGAAGTTTGTGGGTAATGTGTTGTGCTGTCTTTAATTTTTTTGATTGTAAAAAAGCAAAACAGAAAAAAAGGATAGAAATGATACAGAATTTCAAAAAAACAAATCAACACTAGTTAACGTATTGCATGTTGTTATCTTAGAAGTAGCTGTTCAGGTTACAAAATCTAGGCATAAAAAATGATCAAACAGTGACAGCACAATCTTCTTTTGGATGAACAGAGAATTAGTAGTATAGTTATCTATCCTGCACACATATACATACAGTCATACATATATACATACATACATCTCATCTTTTCCTTTGTTTCATTTCTCCTTTTCCCTACCCCAGTTGTTCTTCCCTTTTCAGCACTTTCTTTCCCTTTCATTATTGCTGTCTTTTTAGTATCTCTTGTTTATATAAATGATCCTTCTCCCCATTAGTTATGATACTGATTTATTTGTGCCTCTTTCCTCCTGTTTTGCTTGTCTGTCTCTCTCCCCCTCGTGCTTGCCAGTGATCACTTCTAACAGTTTTTTTAGATGCCCTTTTGTCTTTGCTGAAAATGTTTGTTACCTGTTTCTCTAGTTTCTGCTCTTTTTTTTTTAATCTTTTTTCTGTTCAGTTTGCTAATGTTTCCTCATTTCTTCTGGTGTGTAACTTGGATTGTTGGTATCAGCCGTTCTTGCTTTCTGATATGTAAGTTTAAAACTAAATTTCAGTCAGTCAAAGTCGTGACTTTAACTGTATCCTTCAATTTTGTGTCATTTTTAAAATCATCTTTAAGTTCAATTATCTCAAAATTTGGATTTCTTTTTTGACATGAGTTACTTAGAAATATATTGCAAAATATCTGAATATTTGTGAAATTTTTCTTGCTGATTGTAAGAAAATCTACTCTGTAATTTTTTTTTCTTTTATATCTGGAAAACTTGAATCTCTGTGTTTACATTTACAATATGTCTCATGTAGACAACATATACTTGGGGATTGCTTCCCCTCCTTTTATGTTCTGATGTTTAAGCCTCTTGAAGTGTTTATTACATTAAAAATCTAATATAATCATTGGTATGATTGGATTTAGTCCCCCTGAAATTTTTTGTTCTTCTCTTCTTTGTGCTTTCTTTTGAATTACTTAAACAATTTTTTTAGAATTCCACTTCATCTAGCTTTTTTTAATTTAACATTTTTTGCATTATTTTAAGGAGTTTTTCTCAGAATTATAGTACACATCTTTAACTTTTGACAGCTTGCTTAGAGTTAGCATAATACCACTTAACAAAAATAGAGAAATTTTGCTATCAAACAGGTCCTCAGCTTAATCTGGGGTCAGGGCATATCCATGCTGTGACCTGTGGATGCTTCTGGGAGAGTCTTGCAGACAGTGTTGGGATCTCTTCTTTGTATTGAGATTGTTTGTTTATATTGTATATTAGCTTTTACTTACAGCTCTCTTTTCTTTAAAGACTATGACCTCTCAAAGGTCAAGGATCTAGCCTTACATTTGTGAACTCAGAGCCCAGATCTCATAATAGATTAAAATACTTGATGTGAATTAAAAAATAGTTCATGTCTTATTGATGAGAGACTTACTGTAATTTTAATTGGTCAAGTGTCAGTGACCTACAAATACAACCAAGATGTTTTTAGTAATTCATGACCAATTGTGTATCTAAGCTAAGAGTCATCAATTTATAGTGGTAGATAAGGGAACTGATTATCTTCGTATTAAATTAGCTAGATTTTAATAACTAAGTTTATTATATACCAGATACTTCACCTTATAAACACTTTGTGTCAGTTATCTCCATTAATCCTTTTTGAAACTTGTACTACTGTCACCATTTTGCAGCTGGAGAAACTGAAACCTAGAGACGTTAAGCAATTTATACAGCATGTACTATAGTAAGTAGTGCTGGAAGATGTAGGATTCAAATACAGGTAGATCGAGGCCAGAATTAAAGTATCAACTGTCTGATTATAGGAGCCAGTCTCTATTGATCATTTTCTATTTTATTTTGTCTGTATGCTTATGTGCTTCCTTTAATCTTCAGAATGATCCTATGATCTATGGGCATTAATTCCAACTAGAAACTGAAACACAGAGTACATGACTTTCCCACAGTCATACAGGTAATAAGCCTGAACGGGGCCTGGGGGTTTAGCTCAGTGGCACAAGCACCTGCCTGGCAAGCGTGAGCTCATGGGTTCCATCTCCGGTATCGCCCACCACCAAAAAAAATATCCCAAACAGGATTTTACTCTCTGACCAGCTATGTTTTATCTACAGATGGTAGCTTTTACCAAATACATACGTACACATATATATGTAATATGCATATATGTAGCGTATGTGTCTGTATGTGTATATATGTATATGTATATTTTAAAGTATTTCTGATGAAGATACTAGATGATTAGAATGGAGGATGTGCCATCTGATGTGAGAGCCAGTATAAATTCAAGTAATTCTTACTGATTTTAATTTTAAAAATATTACTTGTGGCTGGTTCAAGGTTCATAATAACCTTGGTCATATGTATAAACATGTCCACTTAGACGTACAAATTAAAATATGTAAGTAATGACTTCTCATTTCACTTAGCCAAAAAGAATGGAGAAGTCTTCAGGAGATGCATGGGGTTTTTTGTGTTTTCCTCTGCTGCTGTGGCCAAATGACCTTCAGCAAGTTTTGGTCATGCTGAGCAGATCACATGGTTTCCCCTTGGTCATTCCACTGATGGTCGGTCAGCAACACCAAATCCTGGCACCTGTGGGTCTCAAGAGGACGTCTACAAAGCAGTGTTATACTTTCTTGGCAAGAACTCTAGAGTGAAATATCATAGAAAGTTCTGTTTCATGGTACCTCAAGAAAGCATCGCTAAATTACACTATTCAGAAGTTTTGACTCATAACATGATTTCATTCAACATAACCTATTAAAATTGCTATGGAGAGCAGGGCTTAATTTCACTCCCTTTGTAATATTATTGGTTGGTAAAATGAAATAGAACATTCTCACATTACTTATGTACCCTTAGTTTCCAAAAGCCCTGAAGCTTTTTGATTTTGTTATCCCTAACAGAAATTTTCAAAAGAGACCCATTAAGCATCTAATTACTTGTGCATTCCACATTGTTCTTACAGTCTAGCATCTTCTCAGTTTACAAAGCACATTTAAAATGAAAGTGATTATGACTAGAACTACATTATTCCTTCAGCGAAATGAACCAATGTCCTGAAGCAACTTTTACTAATGTGCTCTCAGTAACAAAGAACCAACTGTGCACAAGTTAATTTGAGGAGTTTTCAAATAACTACCCTGAAAGTTGGATTTCTTTCTCCTCTCTAGTGGAGAAGCAATTATCTTTTGAAAGGAGTGATTTATTACATATGCTCACATGGAGCTCTAAACCCTGCCTCCTTAATCTCAACATTATAGGATTGTTATAATTTGTTTCATTTATCATAACAAACAATGCAATCACATTTCCTGGTGAATCTAGAGTGACATTCATCATTTGTCATTTGATTATTATGCTAAGAGTTTGATGGAGAACTTGAAGTAAATGAAATGTATCTTGTGGAGATGATAGTAAGAACTCCCATTCCCTTTGGCTTACTGTAGAGCTCAGTCCCTCCTTGTGTTTGAGTACTCTGCTTTGTCTATAAATTGCCACAATACAAATGTATTCTCAAAATGTTAGTTACAAATCTAAGTTTCACCAGTACAACTTGGTTCTAAAAGGGAATGGAGATTAGTCTGTTTAATGAAAATTCTTATTAAAGACAAATAGCCCTTGACATGCTAACTTAACCGTTATATCTTTACAGCTGTACACTCAACTCACTATTATTTCCTACATTTTTAGTATGTGCTAAGGTGCTGCAGGCAATGCCAAAATAAGAGGATGTCTGCGCTTTTGTCATTGACTCTGTGTATCACTGTATGTATCACATTTTAATGATTCAACACGCTGTAAATATTAATTGATGTGGTACTTCAGAGCTATAGATTAAAGATAATATGGTGAATAATGAGTAAGAGATTTACCTGCCCTTATAATATAGAATATATTATAAAACAGAATATATATATTATAATATAGAATATAGAATATATCTTATAAAACAGAATCAGCAGGATGCAATTTGCTTTGTTCATGTTCCCAACTGTAACTGAATTTTAGCTGAGGCCAAATGAGCTTTTAAAGGAAATATGAAAGAGCTGTCCACATTGCTTTTTTGGACCTCTTTGTAATACTCGTTGTTTTTGCCTTAATGAAGTAAATGAAGAAAACTGACATGTTAGGGCATAATATAATTTACTGCCAAAACTTTGACTGAAGGCTCTTTGAGCCAGAAAACTCCCCAAAGTACATCTGAATCAAACTATTTGGACAAAAAAAAAAAAAAAGCCCATGCGTGTCTCTGTTATTCAATGAGATCTATCAATCTTGATCAGTTGTCCACACAAGTAACAGTACACAAGAGTTTTTGGTTATGTGGAGCTTATCTACACTACTGCTTGCACTTCAGTCCCTTTACTGA
Organism: Dolichotis patagonum; assembly: GCA_004027295.1. Lineage (NCBI taxonomy): Eukaryota > Metazoa > Chordata > Mammalia > Rodentia > Caviidae > Dolichotis > Dolichotis patagonum. The sequence goes on from PVJX010000440.1 coordinate 31,718, forward strand.
TTGCAAAAAAATAATGAATGTGAACTGCAATATGGTGAGCAGGTGGAAGAGGGCTAACCTTTGGGTGCTTTGAGAAAACTGGGTGAATGAAGACTAGAAAGTGTAGTCTCAGAGTTTCTGTGGCTGGAGAAAAGAATGTGGCCTGTAGCATAGCACTGGGTTAAAACAGACAAGGTGGAGTGATTGAGTGAGAATTTGAAGACACTCCTCTAATTAAATGTGTGCACAATTTAGATGAATTGTTTATAATTAACTATGGGTTCTATGACACATGCTGAGAGAACAATTAAAGAATTTATGATCATTTTAACACTGTGTTAAAGAAAAAAAAATTCATGTTCGTTCCAGACTAGTGAGGCAGTGGTCACATCAGAAGCACACGTACTAAGGTTGGAACAGTGCAGAAAGTGTATCTTGGCTCTGTATAAAGGTGACATGCAAACCTGTGAAGTGTTCCATATTTTTTAAACATCTCATTGTTCCCCAGAAATACATATACTTTTGTATCAATGAAAAAGTAAAAACAACTCACATAAAAGAGCAATAAGGTAAACTGCATTCAAGAGCCTCTTGCAATAGGTAGATGGAACATAGCCATGGAGTTTTGGAGTAGGGAAAAGGGACTGGGTTCAGCAATACAAGGAAAATGAAAATGTGTAGTCAACTGGTAAGGATTTCGGTGTCAGTGTATAGAATAAGAGGAGGTATAAGGGCTAAAGGGGGTCTCTGGCCAACGGCACCTTTGTCAAAGATTATTGTCGAAGGCGGATGAGGTGGCCAGGCATAACCTGGGAGATGGTGGAAGATAAAGAATCCACTGAGATGTGAAGAGTGGAGAGTTCTGGCTATATCGACTCAGCAAGATTCTTGCTGGAATTGGGCAGTGCAGAAATAAACACAGAAACCAGAAGGCAGGGCCCAAAATTGAGAACAGAATAAACAGCCTGCTCAGAGTTTGGTCAGGAAAAGAGACTTTGTCAATGGAATTGTCCAAAGACTATTACGACAACTTCCTGCATATTTGAAAGAAAATGGATTTATGGCTTAGCCTAGAGTCATCATTTTGTAATAATTTTCAAGCTTCTAGTTAGTGGAAGTATGGAAAGCTTTGTTCCTCATACAGTTGGTAGTTCTGTATATGTCTGAATTGTTTACAGATTTTGGCAGTCTGCCTTGTTTCTTATGTCTGCTTGCTTTCTGCATTCATACCTTCTTTTGAGGAGAGTTTCCAGATAAAACAGAGAATGTTCAGGTGAATCTCAGTTTCAGATAAACAGCAAATAGTTTGGGAAATACATTAAAAAGTATTTGTGTACCTAAAATTCAAGTTTGACTAGGCATTCTGTATTTTCACTTGGTAAATTTTTGTTTTGAGATTGTATCTCTCAACAGTTCTTATGTGAAATGAGAGTTCCTGGGGAGTATACATTTTACATGTCTGGCAGTAGCTTTATTTTCATTCTTACTGTAACTTATTATAACGTGTACATTTCTCGGTTAACAGTGGTTTTTCAAAAGTACTTGGACTATATTATACCAATGCCTTCTTACTTCTGTTTGCTGCCTCTTTCTCTGTAGGTAATCTTTCTGTTTTTTGAGCGCTTCTCCTAGTTCTCTATGTTCTATAGCTTTATTGTGATATTTCTGCATTAGGATTTATCTTTATTTTACTCAGTATAAGGTGGTAGAAATCCACAAAATCATGTCTTTCCTCAAACTTGGAAAATGTTCACCAAATATTCTCCACCATGCTTTTTTATGGAATATGTTATTAGACAATTCACAGCCTATTTTTCATGTCTCTTAAAAATCTTTTTGTGCTTTTGTTTACCTGTTATTTTTGCTGCAATTTGAGTGTAAATCTCAATTCCATCTTTCATTTTTCTAATTCCTGCTTTACAATGCCCTCATAGGGTTTATCTTCTCTATTCTTTTTAATTTTAAGGTTTAACTACCTGTTTTTATTTCAGATTTTAAGTATTCACTTATTTTTCATAGTTACCTGTTCTTCTTTGAAATTTTTACGTATTCATTCATTTAACTTTTAAAACATGCCAGAATCTTAATTTTTGTTAGGCTATTTCATAAAATTATTCTTATCTGTAGGATATTTTTGTTCGGATCATTGATGTTGATTGATTTTTTAGCAAATAAAAATTGCAGTTTTACTGTCTCATGTTGTTTTTTGTGCTGGAGATTGAACTCAAGGACTCACCCAGGCCAGGCACACACCTGTGGAGTTATACTCCAAGCCATGCAAGCGTTAAAACTCTTGTTAGCTCTTGACTCATAGGACTTTTATTCTTGCAGTGTTATTTACACAAGACTAACTTGATAACTTTCCCTTTTTAAATATCAGTAAATTTACTCTGTGCACATTATTACCTATATGCATTCAAAAAAAAACACAACTTACATATATGTTACTTGCACATTTTGCCTGCTTTAACTGAAGGCTTATTTAGGGAAGTCCTTGTTTTGGGTGCTTTGGGCACAACCTTGTGAATTAAGTAGTTCATTTGTTCTCTCTCTCTCTTTCTTTCTTTTTTCTTAAACTGACAATGAAACTGAGTCGTGAGGCTCAAAGTAATTAAGCAATGCAAGATCTAAACAGTAGCCATTAAGGTAACACTAGGTGCTATATGAAACTTTCACATCGATGTTCAGCTCTTGTGTAATCTTACTTTAGTAATATGCTTTAAAAATGAACTCCAAATTTCATTGTTTATAGCAAATTTGCTTATTTTAAATATCTACTTTGTAGTTAAAATGATTTTCATCTTTCATCATTAGCATTACTGTCATTATTACCCCCACAGTTTTATCCCAAAGTCGTTAACAAGTAGAATATTTATAGTCTTGGATCAGTTCTGTCCTTCATGAAATCTCAAATCAAATATTTGTTCTTTTATGTCTGGCTTCTTTCACTCATCTGTACGTGGCCAATACAATTTCTTTTGTTTTTCAATACTGGGAAGTGGACCCAGGGCCTTTGCATTGAGTTACACTTGTAGCTTTTTTTTTAAAACTCAGACAGAATCTTTCTAAATCACTAGTAGTGTAGGCTGGCACTTGCAATCCTTTGGCCTCAGACTCCCAGAGTGGTGAGATTATAAGTGTGTGGGCAGTCCATTTTTAATGCTCAGAATTCCAGCTACTAAAATGATAATATCCATTGAAGTTTTTAAATTTAGTTTTATTTTTATACAGGGTCTCATTCTGTAGTCCAGGCTGCCCTCAAACTCATGGTGATCCTCCTGCCTCAGCCTCTAAAGTGCATCCCCACACCTGGCTTTCCATTGATGTTTTTACTCAAGATCTTTTGAATGCTTTTTTCCTTCCTTCATCATTTTCTTCTCTGGCCTGTCTTTATATAGCTTTATTCTGCATTTAGGTCTTTCTCTCTAAAGTTCCTTTACAGTTCCCTTCTCAATAGGTAATTCTTTTATTTACTTCTAGGAAGAAAGAAGAATATTTACAAGACTAATATGGATATAAAGAGGAAACTTAGAATCTGTTGTTCTTGCTATATATTTGGAAATAGTAGCACAGAATCAGTAGATACAACTAAGCCTAGAGCCACCCAAACTTGATAATTCAGTTCTTCAAAACATGTAAGAACATTTAATATTCTTTTTGTCTGGCCTACCACAGATTTATCATCATCTCCTTCTGCACTGAGTGACTTAATTCAAGAAACCATGAAATATTTATCATGTTTAATCATACTTTATAGTAATCAGTGGGCTACAGGAAATTGATAGGTATTTTCCTAATTTGAAAGTACAATTTTCTGTCTTTGGCATTCTTTTAGAATTACCACTGCAGTTTCTAGTTTAAATCACACAGATTTTTTGACATGAATTTAAAAATTTTGATCTGAACCTGAGCATCATTTTTCGAATTTACAAATCAATTGGAGTTCATTCCTGTGCATTTTAGAATTGTGTTTCATGTGTCCTCTTATGCTCATATCACTGGGATTGGATTCAAAAGGAAATGTCTGTTTATTTTATTCACATTTCTTCAGGAAAGACAGTGGTGAAGTGAGCTATTAGCACGTTGTATTTTCCAATAGCTCATTGACCTTAATCTCTGGGGCTATGAAATCAGTCAGAAGATGCCTGTTTGTATCTGAGTGATGAGGTAAGACCATGATGAATTTATGTCACTGCGAATGTTTCACAGAGAAATTAATGTGTCTTAGAATGTAAGTTCGAAGTCCAAGACAAATGGAGTAAATGTGTGTTATTAGCGGCATCGTCCACATGTGCCACATATGTATCAAGAAATAAATACAAGCTGTTCTCTGATCTCTGATAGTACTTTTATCATGTTACCCTGAAGACAGGAATTGGAAGGAAAGCAAGTTGCTTCCACCGTGGTTTGCCACCTTTCAGTGAGTCTGGTGATTGAGTTCCTCCTAGGGTAGATGATCGCTGTGGAGTGCTAGGGCGGTTATAGGTTGGGGGCTAGGCTTTGGCAGCAGTGAAGCCTCCATGGGAGCAAACGTAACCACATCATTGTAACCCATACAATAGTTTTTGGGGCCAACCACAGACAGCAGGATTTCACAGAGCGTACTCCACAGACCACCAGTTCAGAGGGATGTTAATAGATTGTGTGTGAAAAAGGGTTCCACAGCCAAACATGTAGAAAACACCAAGTTAAACAGAAAAACAGGAGTGCTTGCCAAAGGACCTTTGGGGTCTTTAATGTGCTATGCGCTGTGTACAGAATATGCAATTTCCCCAAACATATTCGGCCAGAGAGCCTCTCCGCTCTCCAAAGCCTCCCGAATCTGTGTCTTGTAACCTTGGGTAAAGTTGCTCTAGAATATTAATCTTCAAACATTATTTTTCTTATTTGTATAATGAAATAGTTTAGAGAAACTCACACATGTTAAGACTAACATGTATATTTCAAAAATAAGCCAAATGGATAAAAGATTCATTTTGGCGTATTTACGTTAGATACTGTGTGAAGCATTTTCTTCAGAACCTGGGAGCTGCAGAGTTGTTCCACTGAGTTCATGAACGCTGTCTGCCATCTCACTTGAGCTGGGCCTCCCTGTGGAACAGATCAGACATTGCTTTTTCTGTGGCTGTTCTTTGGGATGAGCGCATTTATGAATTGCTCATTTCCTTGCTACTTGTGACAATTATACACTGCAGGATACTGTATCTAGAAAGTCTAGAAGAGTCTGAGAATAGCTAAAAGGTTGCAAGAAGAATCTGACAAGGAAAGGGGGCAGTAGAAAAAAGAGGTTGGCAAATGTGTCCTCAAGAGCTTCAAACAAATATTTGAAGGCTGAAGATCTAGAATCTAGAGACTGATTCTTTAAAAAATGTTTGAGCCTGTGTGTACCTGATGAAATATCTTCATGTGCCTTCAGTGATCTATGTGCCCAAAGTAAACCTGCTTCTTTGGGAATTATGTCCTCTTAAAGAGCAGTCTTTTCTACCTAAACAGTCCTTAAATAGCCAAATAGTGTGGCTGGGAAAAGTACTTATCTCAAGAGGCATTTTTTTTCTTCTGCTTTAGAAAGACAGTCATGCTGCTACTGGAATTCTACACTAGAATTTCTACCTTTCAGCAAAAGCTGAGCATACACAGTTGAATCTTCTTAAAGCCTCATGATTTTGTACAGAATAAAGATCTTCATGTACTGTTCTCACCTTGTACCTAATTCTTATTAGTTACTTGACATGCCTCATTTCCTGTGTAAACTTGAGTCACTGAAAAGGCAGTAAATTATTATTCATTTTGTTAAACATATTTTCCTCTGTTAGAATAGATGCATAAAAGTATATTTATTGCCCATAAGGGCACTTACACTATCCATAATATATCATGCATTAAATGTTATACTTTATTTATCTCTTGGCATTTTCTACTCTGGCAACTAACTAGCAGTTTATTTTGAAGTCAAAGAATAATTAAGCTACAAGTTAGCTTGGGAATAATCTACATCAGCTCTTTCATATTACAGGAGAGGAAACAGATCAAGAAAAATTAAGTGGAATGCTTTACTAACAAGATTAAATATTTATGTAGACCAACATTTACCTCTTATGGGGATATTTCTCCAATTATTTTACCTACTTCCTTAGCCCTTTTTAAAAATATAATATTGAACAGTATTATCTCTGTGAAATGGTAATTGATTTTGTGCATCCAGAATTATTATGAAGTTCCACTGCGATAACGTGTGCTGTACAAATAAATATAAAGGTGGAGGAGGAAAAGCTTCATCTCATTGTACTGGGTTATTGAATTATTCTCCAGAATATTCCCTTCTTCAGGCTGTTTTATTAGGTTGTGTAAAGAGAGTCTTAGTTGCTTTTCTCTCATTGCTGAGACAAAATACTCAACACACCAAATTAAATTCCTAACAGTTTCAGCATTGCTGAAGAGTGCATGTCCCAGGTTTCCTGTGAGATGTAAGGCAAACTCTTAGCTGCAAGCCCCTGTGCAAATGAAAAGTTAAACACTTCCAACATTCAGTGGTACCAGATAAACATTTCCATTCCAAAATTTACAAATGAGAATACAAAGGATCAGAATGAATGCAAGTCCAAAATCCAGCAGGGCAAGCATTAAGTCCTGTAGTTTCATGTGCAGCATCTGAGGCAATTTATGACAAATTATGAGCTCCAAAGGCCTTGGAGGGCTCCACCCCTGTTATGGTTTATGTCAGATGCCCCCCCCCCCATCTCATGCAATCATGGATGTGGCTGAATCTAGCGTTTGTGATTGGTTTGTTGTCTAGCACTTGGATTGGTGATATAAGTGCTACACCAGCCCAGGGGGGGAACCAGCATACAATGTAACAGCAAGAAGAATGTGTGTTGTCTCTTTCTTTTGTCCAATTCAGGCTTTGCTACAGGGGCAGCTATGAACTGCTACCCCTCAACCATGTCATTTTACCTTGGAGCCAACTGAGTATGGACTGAAACCTCTAACCTGTGAGACATAAACCTTCTCTTCCCTAACTTTGGGCATCAGATATTTTGTCTCAACATAAGAGAGAAAAGTAACTAAGACAACCCCTACTACACTTCTAATGGTTATAGCTCCCGTGGCTTCTTTCTTGAGCTGATTTTGCACTCTTCTTTCAGATTTCCTCAGATGATCCATGTTCCTGGCTTTTCCAAACTTCTGGGGTCTCCACTGCACCTTTGGCTTCATCCTCACAGATTCACACATTGCCTTTTCAGGGGCACACTGGCTGGCCTGTGAGGCCTTCTGATATTGGGGTAGAAGCCTTCTTAACTCCGTAACTATTGCATTTCACATTCACCATAAAACTAATACCATGTGGTTGATGCCAAAGTCTGCTGCCAGATGGAGCAGTAACCAGGCTTTCTTCTGTCTTGTTTGTATGGGTTGAGTGCCTGGATTGTTGAGCACTCAGAATCCAATTCTGAAGAACAAAGTTTCTATGTTTTTGCCTGTCCATTCTGGAACATCGTGCAGCTGTTATAATTCTGGAACATGGTGTTCTGTGGCTTTCTCTTCAAAGCAAAGTCTTTCACCTTTGCAGTTTTGAGACTTTCTGCTTCTTGTGATGCCCCCAGGCCATCTTTTATATTTTCCTGGTCCTTCTCTGCAGTCAAGATCTCCTCAGCTCTATCTTTGTAGTTCGTAACTCTACTGAAGTTGTTTTCTGGCCAAACTCACAACATTTTAAATCATCCTGCTAGGCTCCTTGCTCTTGATTCTCAACATAGATCTGGCTAAAAGCCCCCAACAATAGCCATACCACTCCCTTAACATAAAACTGCCTTAACATTTCTTCTGCTGGATTTATTAGTCCACTGCCCTTTATCTCAGTCTCAAGCAAATTCTCTAGATACAAGCAAAATGCAGACAAACTTTCTGCCAAGCCATAACACACATTGTCTGGATTCCAACAGCCAATGCTTTCCTTTGTCCCAGAAGAAATCTCCCGGGCCTAGTCTTTGCTGGCAGGGTTTCTATCTGGTCTTCTGAGTTCTGATCAGAGTCTCCTATGCAGTACAGTCTCAGGCATTCCAGCTTTGCTCTTTCAGCTGGGCAGCTCCAAACCTTTCCAAACTTTTCCCACAAGCTGTTCCTAAAGGGTTTGAACCACATAATCAGGTATAGTCATAGCAACAACCCCACTCCTGGTACCAAATTCTGTGTTAGTTACTTTTCTGTCATTGCCACAACAAAACACCCAACATCCAAAGTTAAAGATTTGAGAAAGGTTTATTTAGTTCACAATTTGTTGAGGTTTCAGTTCATAATTAGTTGGTTTCAAAGCAGGGTGTCAGTACTTCAAGGTGGCAGAAGACAGCAAAAGCAATAAGAGCAAAAGAGGGGTCAAGGCAAGCCTCTTTTCCTCCTTTATATTGTATGTAAGCTACTCTCCCCCAGGGTAAATGTAGCACTCACATCATTTCCTTGTCCTCTTCTTGCACAGGATGAGGAAGTTTACAAAGTGAGGACTCTGACCCCCTGCTGAGTTGCTTAGCTAAACTTCTCAAGTTGATGCAATGCATCAAACATTACAAAGAGTTTCTTATTTTACATGTTTTGTGACTCTTCTGCCTGGTTGCTTCCCTGTGCTCACTCACTTGCTTGCTCTCTGTAGACTAAGGATTGAAGCCGGGGCCTTTGTGCTAAGCTATGTTCCCAGACCTTTTTTATTTTTATTTCAAGACAGGATCTCACTAAACTGTCCTTCCTGGAATTATAGATGTCCACTGTTCTGTGTTATTATGCTACAAACTGGTTAATAGAAGATTAGCTGTCTTAGTTCTGTTTTATTAGGTAGAACCATATTACCTGGCCAGTATTTGACCATTTAGACTTATAAAGAGAGCAATTTTGCATTCTTAATATACAACATGAGGCATTTGGCAAGCTATAGAGAAATACCTGTAAGTGTTTTCAGTAAGTAGAGAAAGATGTGAATCTCAATAATAGTTGGTATAGTGCTGCCAACTTTGCCTGGTGTAGAAGAGCACCTGGGTTAGGATGAACCTTTCTCCCTGTTTCTGCTTCTGTAAATCTGTAGGTGGCCCTGGAAGAGATCCGGGAAGGAAAGAGGGAGGGTGACTGGCTCCAGGAGGGTGAGCGCCTTCAGCTTCCCTTTTGCCTTTGTTTTTTAACTCAGAAGCAGTGCTGGGAGCTGTGGTCATCCCAGCACCAACTTCCCAGAGAAACCCAGGAGGCTCCAGAGGAAGAACAATGAGTAATTCATTTGTTTGTCCATTTATTTTTTTAAAATAAGTACTGAAGTACTTTTCATCAGAATACATTAAGCAACATTGGTTGACCCCATTAAATATGAGACTCCTGAAATTCTTATTGTGTTTGGCAAATGTAAGTTACTTGCAAAATTATAAATAACCAAGTTAGAAAATTTTCTTTTTCTTTTTGTGGTGCTGGGAGAAATTTCTTTTAAATAAAAGGAAATAGGCTGAGGAATTGAAATCTAAATGGAATTGTAACTCATAATTTATTCATCATGTTTCATGCAATTGTTAAAATTTAGACAAGTATGTATCTTATTTTTTATTTTCATTTAACACAAAGGATATAGACCCACAGTCTTTCAGAAACAAAGCAGGGTATGGAAGAATGTAGTGGCAGAAAATAAAAACAAAAGCACTTTTGTAATTTTTATGTGTACCAATTTATCTATACATGAAGACAATAGGATGCTTTCAAAGTTTAATTTATGGGTTGTTGAAAACATGATTTGTCAACAGAAATAGTACAGATTGGTAATATTTTTAAAATGTTTTTTAACAATTCCCATCGTATTTTAGGACCTCAGAATTTCCATCAGGACTTGCTTGCAGCAGCTGTTTAGGTGTCATGGCCCCAGGATAGGTCTGTAGGTCACTCTTGAGTGTGAATGAATCCTGTTGGGATCCCTGTCTAATGTGTTAGTGTTAGGAGTGCTTTTGCTGATCACCTACCACACAACCTGGACCCAGAAACTTGGGGAGTCCAGCAGCTGTTTGGCTTACAGTTTATCCCGAGTCCAAGGCACAGTCTCCTAGACTGCAGGGAAACATGCAACTATAGGAGACACAGACACTGAATCAAATTTTCTTGCCTGGCATTTCCACCTCAATCCTGTATTAGTACAGAGATGGCCTTGCTTCAGAACGGTCCCTTTTACACAAGCGCATACTTTAATCATATCTATCTGAGTCTCTCAGTATGACTTTATTGACATACTGGACTGAACAGAACTTTGTCAAGGACTCCCATGCTGTCAGAATGTTTAGCATTCCTAGTGTCCTTCTACCATGTGTACCCCAGTCCTGTGACAACCCCAAAATTCCCCTAGACAAGAATACCCCACACTCTTTTTCAGAGTCATAGACTGACCTTTGGTAAATGCTTAATTCTTGTTTAATGTGTCTGTGGCACCATGGTCAAAAATTGGAGCAATATTGAGGGATGGCAAAGGGGAGGCCTTGGAGGAGGGCACAGTGCCATGGTTCTGTATAAATCATTTATGAACTAGAGGCAAACCCTCCACGTTAACCTGGCACCAGCTTTGAGGCTGGGATGGTGCTGTCATAGAAACCTGTTAACAAGGGGAAACTCTGGGTCCCGACTAGTGATCATGGAATGTGTGATGGCATAACCAGTGGACACGGAACAGCCCATTCAGGAGAAGGAGGCTAACAGTCATACTCATGTGGGGATAGAGGGGAAGCAGAAGAATAGAGATTTTGTCCAGTCTTTCTGACCACAGCTGGCTGGTTCCCCAGACTTGAGGTTTTGCTTGGGACATGTGATAGGGGCTTCACTCATACTGTGTAAGCTCCATCTGGACCTGGCACTCTTCCTGGTCCTTCTTGGTGATTTTCTTTAGAAGCATGAGTTATGGAGGAATATTTTCAGTTACATGCTATGCATAAATATGCATTACAGCACAACCCACAGTCTGATAAAGAATGAGATGGTCAGGTGCTAGACCAGGTGGCTGTACCAGGTATAATCTAGCTGTCCCAGTTTCTAGCTGCATCCAAGTTGGAGGAACATAAAATGTGTGCAACAAATATGTATTAACTTACCACTCGGATGTCACAGAAGATGTATTTTACCAAAAACTGCATGGTTTGGATAAAACATGCATATAGATATCTATGACTTCTTAGAATCTAAAGCAGGTTTAATATTTAATGTTTGCTTAAATAATGGTTTATTGCTCTTTATGTGATGATTCTGTCAATAACATTTTGCTATTATTAGTCCAATTTCTTTCATAAAAGTTTGTCGAAAAATTAATGGTGAATGAACATACGTATTATTTGAAATGAGAAGTGCTAACAACCAAAGTCTGTTAAATAATAAGCTTCGTAGGCCATACTGGGTAAAATATAAATGGCTACTTATTTTTCCTTTTATCGCATTCTTTTTCAATTTTTAATTCATTACCTTTTGCAAGTGACTGGGTAAACTTTCATTTAAAAATTACTATATTTTTCTGTCTCAGATTATTTTGATTTTCCCTGGATCACATGTGCAGATGATTTTAAGTCTGTGTTTCCAGTTATGATTTCTCATTTCACTTTATTCTGTTGCTGCCGCTGAATGTTTCTGCTTGGATATCCTAGTGTGGCCTTGAATTATAAAACTGAATTGTTCATCTTCTGCCATTCTTTCCTTCCACAAAACCAGCAGTGTGCTTTTCCTCTTTGGATTAGAAGCCTCTCAGGCATCTTTGACTCCTTTTCTTTGCTTCTTAGTGTTGGGTTGAATAGTAGAGCATGGTGTATTGTCCATAGTTCTTTGGGGAAAAATTAAAAACACAGAACTGTTCACTCCATATCTTCCTGGTTGTTGTCATTGCCACCAACCTGGTTTGTCACTAGCCCCCTACTTGCATTACTTCTTCAATGATGAAATTTGAAATCTTGTCTCACTGAGCCCTGTGCTAGCCCGGTGAATTTTCCTAGAGTCTGCTTTTGGTTGCATCCTCCTCCTGCTTGGGAACCTTTGATATAGCTCCCTGTTCTTAATAAAATTGAATCCAGCCTCACCTGGTGTTTACTAGTTCTGTTTCCAACTATTTACCTCCTTGAAATTTTTTCCCCAAGCCGGTGGTTTGACTCACCATTTCCTAAGCCCCTTCCTCAGGCTGGTCTCTGTGACTCCCTATACAAATACTCCTTCTATCCCTCACCTACCCGTCCAGCCCACCCTCACCATGCACACCCAGTCTTCACCCCGTGAGTGTCCTTTCCTCCTGAGTGCTGCCTCTGCTTCCTTTAGAGGCCCTTACTGTCCATATAGGCAACTTCACAGTTGAACATCTTTAAGTTGTGACAGTTCTAATTGTAGTAACTTGCACTGCTTCTCACTTCTCTGATTTTCATATATTTGCACAAAGCTAACTCTCAGTGGCTCCAGCGTGAGAATCTTTGCTTTCTCTGTGTGCTCCGTAATACCTAACACACATTGAAACTAACATGTAAATTCTGGGAATGCTGGAAGTGTTTCAGTTTTTTTCACTATTAAATCCTTAGTACCTAAAAGAGAATTGGGGATGCAGTGGATGCATAAGAAGTATTTGTTGTATAAATAGCAGATGTTCAGTAGATAGTCAGTGATTTGATGTTAGGTAATTTGAGTTTGCTGCACCTCTTGTTTTACTGTGAGAGCAGAGGGTTCTGGGAATGTGCGCAGCCCAGTGACAAGAGCAAGTACCTCATGCATGCAGACCCTGTGGTTCAGTCCCTAACACCCCAGCGTAATAATGAGAGATTATCATAATGAAAAAGAAAATTACTGCAATTTACAGCCAGCATCTGTCCATTAGGACTGGAATCTTCCTTTCAAAAAACTTTCGTTTTCCTGCAGATATTAATGAATGCCAACTACAAGGTGTATGCCCTAATGGTGAGTGTTTGAATACCATGGGCAGCTATAGATGCACCTGCAAAATAGGATTCGGGCCGGACCCTACCTTTTCAAGTTGTGTTCGTAAGTATGATCACTTTTTGTTTCTGTTTTACATCACTTGTCTTGGATGTTTACCCAAAAGAAGGGAAATACTCAGTCAATGGCATATTATAAATATTCATGAAAATGGCATTAATTAAAGTGGTAAGAGGGCAGAATATCATACAGTAAAATAAGCCCATATTATGGAAACTTTTGCAAAGTGCATTTTAAGAAAAATATAATAGCCAAAACTCAGAATGGTAAACACACTGAAGAAATAGATGTTGGTGAAAAGAAAAGTTAATTAAAATGAGCTTATCAACCATTTGTGATATTTGAGAGATACAAATAAATTTTTCCCTCATAATTATTTTCTTTAGGATGAATTAAAATTTGTATCAGCTCATGCCTTCATTCTAAATCCTCAGTCACTGGAATCTGATTTTATGAGGATTCCCTCTACTTTGTCAGTTAGAAAACTATAAAAAATACTGAGGCTTTGAATTTCAGATTTTCATATTTATTCTGATTTCAAA